>JAHZMV010006886.1:0-12550 GCA_027743765.1 Coecobrya sp. COE2
GAATATTACATATAAAGTCAGCAGCTATTTTTATGCATTTTATCGTGGTCGTGTCATCATAAATCAACTACTGCTGAATGACTGATTGACAGACAGAAAATGTTGAAAAGTAATTTTCAGAATATCTGTTTTAACTCGGAGAAATAAGCCATCAAAATAAATTGTCCTAGAATGGAAACGAATTGCAAACTGCTCGAGTAATAATAGGACTATATGTATATATATAAATATGTATATATGTAGCTATTGTTGTTTGATTAAATATTGCTATGGAATATGTCACGACTATTTTTAATCATCAGATTTGCTACTACAATGGGTAAAGGCATATCAAAAATAAAGAGGAAAACTGGAAATCGGTGGATTATACGGTGTCAAGAGAAAACACAGACAAAAAATACAGCCGGGCCAAATGTTACGTTGTCACAATGTTCAAAGAAGGAATAAACAGAATAAATGAAAAGAAAAGCTGGTTTGGCCGTGTGTCCTATTGAAATACTTACATACATTATTATTGGAAGCGGAAAATAAGAGCAAAAGTGTACAACAACAGCAACCTTGAGAAAACGACCGCTTTCAAATATACAGAGACGACTTATTGTACATTACTACTCGCTTTCACCGGGTAACCCAATAGAATACCATCAACTTTCACTATGCACTGCTATAACTACTTGGGTGACTACGACGAAGAGGACTGCTGCAAATAAAAATAAAAACATTTCCAACTTTTTGCAATATAAACTTATACTATCTTCAGCAATATCTATATTTATCTATGTATCTATTGAGAAACTTTTCTGCTTCTCTTCCGCTGCGCTGCTGGCGGGTGAGTGTGTGTGACGGACGTGTGTAGATTGAATGTAAAAGGAAACAAGTGAAAAGGAGAAATGACAACATAAAAAAGTTCCATTTCTTCATCTCCTTCTTCCTCCTACTATTCCTCCATATGCACTTATACTTTACAAAGTGATTGTTTTCCATCACGGAGGGGAAAGGCATGTTGGGTGAAAGCGTTTTATAAAAAGCATCAGGAGCAGGAGCAAGAAAAGCTATCAACCTGTAAAAACGACAGAGTCACATTTGGATAGATTGTAAAATGGGAAATGTCGATGTCTATGTATTTTCCCTCAGGGAGAAATGAAGTTGAAACCCTGTCATTCAAAAGGGAATTGATGACTAATGAAAAGGAGCAGCAGAGGAGGTTTATGAAAGAACAGAGTAGCGGATGTTGCTGCAACCTTCTCCACGGATGAATATTGATGCAAACACATTGTTCAAAGTATACCATAAGTTTACGTATTTTGGAACAGCAAGATTATGTGAAAATATTTCCTTCGTGTAAAATTTATCCACCTGATCAATAAATTGGATGGAAAGCTGTTCATTATTGCAACATTTTTTATTTGTATAAAAAAACTTGATAACAGAATTCAAAGTTTTTTCGCTGTGATATATGCTTACTTATTTATTCATCGTGTGTGGTCTCCATTTTTTATGTACAAACCCAGCACATTTTTTTGTGTGTGACATTTTTTCCATTAAAAATTTAATATGATAACTAACTATAAACCAAGTTACACAACAAAAACAAAGACAACCGCATTTTATTATATTATGCCTATTACTGCTCCTACGACGATACTACTCTTTATTCTTCAACAGTCTCTGTCGTTAAACATGAGAAAACATCTGTGCAGCCTGAACAACAGCTACAAAACAACAACACCAAAAACGACGACTTGCTTACTCCCGAGAGAAAGCTATAAAATGTGGTCCTAAAACAAATTACTACGTCCTTTTACTAGAGAAAATGACCAGATTTTGTTGTGCCACGACGATGCTCGATATTCCGTTCAATGTCAGCAGTGGGAGCTAGTCTAGTTCCAAAAACAAAATTGCATCGCTTTCTCTCTCCCTTGCCGTGTACTTCTGGCTCTTTCTAAATGAATATGCGCCGCATTATGCATTTACAACAATAAAAAATCTGAAAAGCCGGTAGAAAATACGGGATTAAACAGGTCAAGGATGTCTGGTCTAACTCTTCTGCCTGATGCTGCTGTTACGGACAGGGGCAGACATACCTAACTAATTTTGAAAGTATTGGCGACAAAATCTGCTTACTGGATAATATTAGTACTTTGGAAGTAGAGAGATTTCTAGGTTATCTATCAAATAACCCTTTTAGTAGTTAGTTGGGTTGTAGGAGGGAAAACGGATATTAAAATACGTGTGTAGCATACATAAATAGGTATGTATTCTAATAAGTAGTTGAGCAAGAAGGGAGCGAGAGCAACGAGATGATCGTTTTGTTCCGTCTCACCTGAATTTTTGCGCCCGACAATCATCTCACAGAAAGAGACGACACGACAACAGCTACAGTGAAAGTCCATGTCTTGCTCTCTGCCTGCTGTAAATACTTTAAATATAACTCAATTAACTAATATACCTATCATTATTATCGTCATATGTTTAAATTGAATTAGTATATTAACTAGCAAAACTATCTGTACTATATAATAGCTTAATGCTTGTGTTGTCTATGTATTTTAGTGGAACGTGTAATAAGATTTTTAATCTAAAAATAGTTTTGGTGTAGGTGTAGTAGTGTAGAGGGTAAAAGCAGTCTCTGATGTGGACACATAGAGAAGATATTTCTTTCACATCTTCAGAGAGGCATTTGGCACTCTCATTAGAAGCCTCTCGTTCTGGAGTGAAAGATGTGCTTTCTCCTTTTTACACCTGATCAACTTTTTGTATTGAAAGAACGTTAGAACCTGTGTAAGCAAGTGTTCGAAAGAGAAAAAGAAAACCTATGAATATCGGTATATCTATTCACCTTTCCTTTCAATACAACATTCCAAGGTGCAGGGGAAAGCTAGTGGAGAAAATAGTCGTTATATAACACTACCAACCAGCAATAAAAATCTACCTAAAAAGGATTGCCTTGCAGACAAGAAGAGAAAAGGGAATAAGTAACAAGCAAACACACTACGACTTTCACTTGGCTCACTGGACCAGGAAGAAAAAAGGCTTCTTCCATTTCTATTATTGTCGTATAGTTTTGTGTGGGTTGCTGTACTGTTAAACCGGCCATTTCATCCATTTTAAATGATATGTATGTGTAGCATGTTACCACCCCATATTCCTCATTCACATCTCACAACTTTCTCTCTCTCTCAAGAAGACCACTACATGTTGTTGCATAACTAAGGCGTCTATAGTGAATATATTGTATAATCTACCTTTATTCAACCGTCAGAGCAAGACTAAAGGTTTACTAAGGATAACTAAAAGGTTTCGCAACAACGCAGTTTTATAGCTACATAGCACACGTATTAGGTACGTATATCTCTACACAAAACGATTGAAAACTGTCTTGCTTTTACCACCAACCACTCTACACAGGTCCACTTTCACCACCAAAGTGAAAGCACCCATACAATACAACCAACCAATGACCAATCCTTTTTTTGCGAATTATTAGCCATTGTGTGGTAGCTGGGGAAAGTTTAACTCTGGCGTTGTGTGTGAACATGGGTATGCGCATTGGATAATAAAAAGTCAATACGATAATTAGTACGTTTATTCTCTGCTGCTAATAAAAAAAGAAATGAAACTCTTTTGTAACGCCAACGCGGCCACACACATTGAATTTGGAACTCTGTACACATTTTTGCGTAACAGATGTTATCGACATAAATATTTATTTGTGAAAATGTGTATATGGCTAATGGTATCTGTGTACAATGTACAATCGTACATTTCAAGATGACGTGAGCTTATTTAAGCTACTCAACGACGAAAAGTATCAAAATGCGTGGCATGATGCTTTAACTTTGTTCTACACAACTCGCCATTTAATTTAATCTGATGACGAAGGAGCAGCAGTAATAGAAATTGCAAATAGTGCTCTAATGACAACCATGTACCGTATTTAACATTTAAACTGAAAATCCCAGAGGTAGATGGTACATTAAAGAGATAGAAGCATTCAAGTCCCAGTTTATTTATTAAGAATATTCAGCCAGCAGTTTGTTCGTGAAATTTTAACGGTAGAGAGCAGTTGGTAGTAGAACCCACCACCACATCACACGAAATGAAATGAAGTGTCCATTGGACTTTTCGCGGAATTGCTACCGGCAGTTGGCTTCCCTATCATTTTAGCTGACTGCCTATTCCCTCCCGCTGCTGCTGAATAAGCAGATTTCCTAAAAACTAAGCTGCTGCTATGCTTTTGGATAATATGGATCATATGAAACATTTATCAATGTTGTAATAGTAAATACCGTTGTTAGTGTGATGGTTCTACTACCAGACTCGTCGTCATCGTCAGAGTTTTGTGCTAGGAGTGCTTCTAAAGAGAAAGCAAAAACAAATACATAAACGAACTAACAAAACGACATGCTAAATTCAGCAAGTGGATTGGTGAAGGCTCTCCAGAGACACACGACATGCTTGATTGTGAACTGGGAGAGCTAGGGAAATTCGCACAAAATTGTATACAGCCATTTTGTATGGTGAAATTGACGGGAATATGGGGAAATGGCTTATTATTATAAAGTAAGCTTATATGAATAATGAATAACATACCACTATATCCTTTTTCACTCATCATCTATATTTATACCGTATTGTGTAGTGTGAGCCAACAAGAGATAAAATGAATTTTAGTGAAGTGAGCGGATTACACATGGAAAAATTCAGCTAAAAAATCTTTCATTTACGTCGTGTATACATATATACCTTATCCCATTATCTGAATGTATATGGTGATATGGCCCAACTACACTTTTGTCCGGAAAGGTATAGCTTTGGATCTACTGTGTGCAGCTAATCTGCTCTCCAGCTGGCGGATTTGAAAATTTTATTCACGTATTTTGAATCCGTCTTTCTGTCGACCCAACGCGATAATTTTCAATGTTGTTCCTTCTGGATTGCCCTTGCCACCAGCACCGCTGCTGCTGCCACCACCATCATCACCTTTCCAACTGCCGTGTTATTTGTTGGAAATGAGGAAAAACTAAAATGCTAATATTTTTGGTAGTTCTGCTGTCGAGTGTAGTGGTGTATGGAGGACTGTTGTTGGTTGTTTTATAAAAGAGCAGAGCTGCTGCTCCTGCTGCATAATAAAAGTTTTGGTTGAAAACGCAACCTCTTTAATTAATTGAGATTGATGAGGATGACAAGTACCACTGAGCGGCATAGCCAGGTAATGTGGAAAAAACTAATGAACTTTCTCTCTATACTATAGTTCCTCTCTTTTGTATCTATCTATTTATCTATCTATGCCCTATCTTACTTTCCCCTTGGATTTGTTCGCAATTAAACCAAGTTACGTAAATATGGTAGATTCCCTGAAAAATTAATTTAGGGAAATGGAAAACAACCGATATTTGTATCAGTTCGTGGGCGACATATTATGTGTGCATTCAGGACACGAATGGTATTCCCGAACTACACACGCCTATATATAATATATTCTGCAATAACCATGTTATATAATCATGCCAACGTTTTTGTGTTAGAGTTTACATAATAATGAATGCAAAATGAAAGGGGCCAGTAGGGTAGAAGGTGAAATGTTGCATAGTACGGTAGTTTCACAATAATAAGCGAATTGCTAAACTGCTCGCATTTTATGGTTTGACGCAACAGCACGAATTATTATGAAACTATTTTGTAATAGCTGCATTGCCAATTACCACGTAACTTAACTGCACAAAAAATATTGTGTGATTTTTCAAATTGCTATATTTCATGGTTTTTACTTTTGTGACTGCCTATTTTAAAAAGAGGTTGCAATGAAGCAAACAAAACTTTGAATGGCTCAGCTGGCTGTATGGAAGAATATAAAATTTTATTACTTTGGAAATAAACCTGTACTTAAAATGACAGTAATAAAAAAGTAAAGCAGCAGGAATACATATTAATATGGAACATGACTACGTGAACATGGCTTCGTCATTGACAACGACAACAACGCCTCAATCTAAATACAAAGTAGATGGAGCGTTTCCAACTCCTCCAAAAAATCCTCTCTTTTCCCACTGCTTCCCTGCCTATGGAGAAAACTATATACCAATAAATAACATGAAAGTTAAGTTTAAAAAAAAAGAATTTCCCTTCTGGGTACACTTTGTTCATGAAACGGAAGAAAGGCGAGAGAATATAAGCCAGTGAATCGTATTCCTCCTGAATATTATTATTGGCTACATTTTTTTCTACCTTTTTCCATAAATCTGAATTTATTTTTTAAAATACTTCTACTTTCTCCTCCCTCCAGTTTCTTCTCTTCTGCTTATACACTTTTATGGAATAACTACCACGCTTTTTAACTTGTTATGATTATTGAGATGTCGGAGAAATAGGATGTGTGTGTCCCAAGATACAATAGAGATGTTAGTAGAGTATCCATGCATGAACGCAGGAAAACTATTTTCTACTATCTCCATGGAATTTTAACAACTAAAAAATATATTATGTACCATCTACTAAAAGGAGGAAAAGAGATACCTGAGGCAAAATAGGATGCTGAACATATCGTATCGTTGCATTCCTTTCCCTTCCATCTCCTTCATAATATTGTCTTTTTAGCCAGATATATTTTTAAAAGTGTAGGATGATGATTTTGTGATAAGCATAGTTAAGATGGAGATATATTTGAAGAAAGTTTTTTAAAAACTTTTTCCTTTACATATTGTTACATCCTGTGAACGTAGATTTTACTTTCACAAAAGAAAATTCCAGTCGTTAAAATTTTCAACTTGTCCATAGAAAACAGGGGCATTTTAATGTAACTTTATAATATCGTGGATAATGCCAAAGTGAAAGTCATCGTTACGTAATGCACAATAAAAAGCTGCATTTTGCAGTTTTGATGGCACAGCCCAAATCTATAATAAATTTTTTTCATGTGATATAAAACGGAAAGATACAAAAATAAATATGTAACGTTCGTATAACATGCCAATATTCTATAATAATAACGATCCGTTTCGGATTTCAGAGAATCTGATCTTCTCCTTTTGCTTGCCAGAAAAGAACCCGGAAAATCTGTACTATAATAATAAAATAAATTGTAGTGAAAGAAATATATTTACAAATGGGACATGTGTGTATGTGTCTGCTAGGATATATTTGTCGATATTCATGCCAGATTTTTTTACATTCCTTTTTCTCATGTAATCCGATATTATTTTGCTTGATCTACACGGAAATAGGTATAAAAATTCCGGGAGTGTCTAAAAATCGGAAGGATAAAATACACGACATGAATAGTATGTCCTTAGCAATAAACTAAACCATTTTGGATTTTGCTAGCATTTTTCCAGTAATCTTCCTCCAAACCAAATACATAAGTATGGTATATATAGCCCATAATATCCAATAATTCCAGATGACGTTTTTCTGCTTCTTCCTCCTTCTCATATGCCTCCTGGATTTAAGCTATAAATAGAAGAGTTATTTTTATTCTGGTGCTGTTGTGGTGGTGATAATAATGGGACGTAGATTTGAACAGATAGCTTATACGGAGTAGTTTCTCAGCAGCATAAAAAACTATTTCCTTTTTTCATACACCAAAAGGGTTAATGTACAAGGTGGGTCTTATTTAAAAACCCAGTGGGTAAAACGGTTTAACATAGGTTTCAACTCTGTTTAAACCAAATTCACCGATAAAGGCCAAGTACAATAAAACCCGGGATTTTTCCATCACTTTGACTTGGCTTAATCCAGCATTCAATCTGATAATGCATACGATACATTCCGTTTTACATGCACGATTGTGTGTGTACTTGAGTGAATTTTGGAAAATTGGACCGTAATGTAATATTCCATTGTCGACTGGCTATGTATATGCATATATGATGTAATATAATGTTAGTTTTCCAGCGTGCACACAAAAAACTTGAGAAAAGTTTCTATTTTGCGAAAATAACTCAAATAAATATACAAGCCCGCTGCAAGTCGAGTGGTGGTTCTATGCTGGTTTGAAAATGAATAATGGCTTGTTTCACAATATCATCTTTTCACTTTCCCTTATCACAATATTTTCCTCTATTCTTCTACTTCTGCTGCCAGAAGCGGAGCGGAGCTGCTTGTACATGCATGCAAGATATGATAATACGATGATGCGCTCATATATTCATATTATGTTATTATTATCATGTTTTGCATAAGACACACACACAACAAGTAAAGGACTTCACACTACATTTATTTTATTTGTTCCTTCCTCCAGGGATCTCCTCCATCTTTCCTTGTAAATATATCAATACGGTGTCGTTTTGTCATGTCCTCATTTACGCGCTCGCTTGTATTCTTCCAAAAAAGCAAAGCCAACCCAACTACTCAACCAATTCTATATGAACATGAACTAAAAAATAAGTGAAAGCAAAAGCGCGCACACACACAGACTTTTTTACCGTTGGTTATCATCCTGCTGAAATTTGAAAGAAACAACAGGAAAAGCATATCATGTAATGTAACTAACATTACATGTGTAGTAGGAGTGGTGGTGGGGAGTAGAGAAAAGAGTTTATAAAGTCTATATAGGAATGAATGATGACGATGATGTAGAACGAATGTGAATGGAATTTCGGATGTCAGCAGTGTCATTCTTTCAAAGCCTTTTCTTCTTCTATTGCTGCTCCTACTACTCTACTTGTGCTTAATGCCACTCCTTTTGAGGTTTCAAAATCCAACTTACTCCTGCTCGCTTGCCCTCTCTGTCTCTCGGAGAGTGTAAAATGGTGTAAAAATGGTAGAGAATACTAAACAAGTTGTTGTATAGGACCACTAAAAATATATATACTTTCTTATATAACACATTATAAATAGCTTGTTGGATAGATAATATCAATGTATACGCGTTTTTTTCAAGGTGGGCAAATGTGGAGCCAATGAGACTTTTTCCGTTTCTTTCCAAAATTGGATCCCAGTGAGATTCGCTTTTTTGGCAGAAAAAGCCGTATAAGCAGGGTGAAAAAGAAGCTAGTACAGCTGCTATTATTGCAGGCACGGGGAACACGTCCACAATTTCAAATTTCAGCAAATGTTTCAGCAAAATTTTTAAATGGAATGAATTAATGTTCTTTTACGGTACGACGTAGTTTTTATAAAACTGTAGAGGGCAACATTACACAATTTTCGCCTCAACAGTATGACCTTCATTTTTGCTGGCAATTCTGTCAAAAGTGTTTAGCACTTGTGTAGTTTTGGATTGTAACTTTAAATGTACAGTTCTGATTTAATCTTTTTTCTAACAATAAATTGTAATTTTAGAAGGGCTTCAGAATGCTCTACAATATCAGTGGTATATGCTCCTGTGTCCCAGTGGAATTAATATGCCGCAGTGTTACCTATATATTTTTGCCTCAATGTGCACACTATACAGATGCGCAAAAATCTTTTCGCAGAGCGGAAGAGCAAGTTTATCTATCTGTCCCTGTAGAAATGGAAGGAAAACTCTCGATCAACGGAAAGATCACAGATTCCACCACACACACGGTTTCTCCACTTTTGTAATACGGTTTACTTTTCAACTAACAAACGGTTCGTGGGGATAATATACCGTTGCATTTGAATTTGATAATATGCTTAAAAGATGATGCGGCTATTATGCGTCAAAATTTACTCGCATTTCATGATTATAGTATATTATGCCGCATTTTAAATATTTTGAATTAATTTTTACTAACATAAATATGTCGTGAATTCGCACCGTTACATCTCTGACTGGATTACCCAATTTACTATTCCGTTAGAATTAAAGTGGAAGTTAGATATATTTTTAAACGTCTTCTTCAATGCTGGTAGCCAGCTCCTTGGAAATAATTTTTGCCACAGGAAGTTGTTCTAGTTCTTCTCTGCTCAAGTCGTCCACCAAGCTTGCAGAAAGAGCGTCACCAAGCACATTAATCAGAGTACGGAATCGATGCCTAAAAAAGAAAATGTGAATTTAATCACCCATGTCGCTTTTTTGCTTGTGAATTCTGTGATTAATCGACAGTAAAAATATTCAGATGGTGGCAATGAAGCTATACCCCAAAAAATTCATTAGTGAAGCTATGTTGACAGCATTTAAAGAAAGTTTAAAAGTCCTACTAATTTTTATACTTATTATTATTATACCTAACGGCAACAATAGAGCCAAAATCCATAGATATTCCATGAAGCTGCACCAGGAAAAATGCAGCAACGGCTTCGTACAAAGCGGTACCGTCCATATTCATGGCTGCTCCGAGCGGTAAAACAAATCGGGCAACTCGGGGGTCTACCCCGTGCCTTTCTTCAACACAAGATACGGTGGCAGGCAGGGCAGCAATGCTAAAAGTATATAAAATGTCAAAAGGAATTGTCAACAAGCCAGTTAAAATTATTATATATCGCGACTTGTTTAATAATCGTAATCAATTTATATTTACCTTGAAGCTGTACCAAAAGCCGTTAGCAATGCTTGGGCAGAGCTTCCGATGACTTTGAACGGATGCTTTCCACAGATAAGAAAATAAAGGCCTGGCAACACCACCAATCCGTGAAGGCCTAATCCCAAGAGCACTGTAAATACATATTTTCCAGTTTTGGCAAAACTGGCATCTACGTCCTTGATTTCCAGAATACTTCCGGTTAACAAGCAGAAAATACCAACTGGAGCCAGCCTAATTAATAATAATATTTCAAATGTCACTCAACGTCTTTCCCGTAAAAATTCATTAATTCTATAATAATTAACTTTCTTACCATAAAACCCAGTTTGAGATAATCATCATAAGCTGTGATAGACAGCGACTAATCTTGAGAAATGGTTTTCCATACGAGCCCAATGTGGCCAATGCAATTCCAAAGACTGAGGAAAATACCAGCAAGCCCAGCATGTTGGTTCCGTCGGAATACCGGGATTTTGTTGGATATTTGGCCAAATCCTCAACAGCTACAGAAATCAGAAAAATATATATTGCATATTCATACAAGCTATGTGAGTTTTCAGAGAAGTAAGCTCCACTGGCTGCCCACTAACTTTCGTTTTTGTCCAGTTTCTCTTGAATCTTATCCAATGTGGGAATATCCATGATTGTCTCATACTGATATAACGTTGCCTGAACCAAGTTTGAAGGGAACATATTTCTACGTACGGAAAAGAAATGAAAAAAGTTACTGCTTCTTCTGCCAACGAGAAATATATATGGCATTATTGATCGTATTCTTATGTAAGGAGCTCGATATGTTTACCTGACCATATCCATCATGACATCTCCATTGAAAATTTTCCTGGGTTTCAGCTGAATAGGCCTTTCCAATTTTTCATTCTCATGGTGAGCTCCTCCGGGTTGTATGGTAATGACAAGAACTATCCCAAGAAATACGGCACAGACCGTGGTGAGCAGATAAAAGAGCAAGGTACGCAAGCCAACTTTTCCACAGAGTCGGAGGTCAAGTGATCCAAGTGCGGCGATCACCGAAGAAAGGATTAAGGGAAGACTGAGGGCTTTCAGCATTCGCAAAAATATTTCTCCGCCAAATTTTACATACACTTGCTCCCTTTGGCTCCATTCATCTTGCCGGCAATTTCTCAGCACGATCCCGAAACTGATTCCAAACACGATCCCTAGAAGGGTCAGGCATGTCAGTAGATTGGAGCGGATGTATTTCCAGGAAATCTGCTTTACTGCACAGGGGCCTGCAGAAGGGCCGCCTCTGTACCTTTTATCCGACATATCAACGTATTTTTATTGCTGCGCTGTCAAAAAATTGATTTTAAAATTATTCCAAATCTCACAGCTAAAAAAATCTCACTCGGTTTTGGTGACAGGTTGGCTTGTGAATGTGAATGCTGGTGCATGGTATTTTTCTGGATTGACATGTTATAAGGAATCCGGTTATGAGCCGTGGAAAAAAACTTGATGACTTTTTTAACATGACCTGATCTTATTTATCATTTAAGTGGAATACGGAATACGTGTGGCATGACATTTGATGTGTAGAGCCGCGGAGAAAATGCTATGGATAACCGTTTGGAATGCACTTAGGTACATACGGAAAGACGTAATGCTTGCTTGTACCATGCTTGTGTTGTTGTGTCAAAATTATGATCATTTTGCATTCACTGTGTTTCACATGGCTATTATGTTATGGCTATTATAACGCGGTAATAATTGCGTATTGGAACACTGCTACTGTTCTTTGTCCGTCTCTTCATTCATGCACTAAAGAACGTATACATTAATACTGCTATGCTCCTTTTATATATCTATTTATAAATGTTTATTCCTTTCTTAACCATTTCAATGAATATTTTAATATTTTCAACTTTTAACATCAAAAAAATTTCTGTAATACTCACAAATTGACGTAAACTGAAGCTGATTAAATATGTCTTCCTTTATTTCTTTATATTGATTTTCCAATTTTTCTTCGTTATAGCAGATAGGTATGTGTATATATATCATTTGTAGATAAGGATTGTTCAACTCAATACGGACTAAATACATATATTCGTAAAATCACATAAATAAATGCAGCAGAAAGTCAATCATCATCTCAATAAAAG
>JAHZMV010006887.1:0-21976 GCA_027743765.1 Coecobrya sp. COE2
TGCATGTTTCTCAAGTTGAGATGCACATCGTTTGCATGTTTCTCATCCTGCATCTTACACCACGATATGTAGAATACCAAGCTGGAAATGACTCATAAAGTCCAGCAGTACACAAAATGAACTCACTTCAGTGACCGTTAAGTAAGTTTTCTGCTGTTACCGTTTCATCTCAAGAGTTACTGTTCCTTCTTTTTTCTCTTATAATCAGAGCTATGTAAGCTCGCACAAATTCCTTTTGTGCACAAGCCTGTACAAGTGAAGAAATGAGTTTGCTACTGGTTGTATCATCGCAATAACAAAAGGAGTATATAGGTTACAGCTCCTCTTCTGTGTAATAGGTCCATCATCAACTCATCCATCCTGAATCCTGAGTCAACATCATCATAATAAAAAAGACGACGACAAAACACAAAAGCCGTGTCAAGAGAGGAGATGATGAGGAAGTTTTAAGCTGAACAAAAAAGAACAAAATTCAATATGGTAGCAAGTTTGGAATATAAAAAGATGTGAAAAGGAAGGAGGCCATAAGTTTAAGATACAAAATGACACGTATGCATGTTTATATTAAAAAGTATAAAAACAACATTTCGTGTCCTTCGCGTCAGTAAATTAATTTGGCCACTTTCACAAGCTAGAACCGCTGTCGTTATTACCGTTTTTACAACATAACATTTTTTTGCTCATGAGCCTCTCATAGGAAAAAAATTATAACCCAAGCAGGGTCAATATCAACCACTACTTACATATATCCCTGCAGTATACAAACAGTATGTAGTAGTACTCGTCTGAGTATGAAAAAAACCTGAACATGTGAATGTTCATATCGTCAGTAGTAATTTTTACACAACAAAATCTTCTACTAGCCACCACTTCCAAGTGGATATTTTGGCCTTTTATTATGGAAAATCAGGCTTTTAATCTTCACGATTCTCACTTTTAGATTTCTGCTGTGCTCACTATCTCCCTCCCCCTGTATCTCTCTCTCTCTCGCTCCCTCATAAACTACTACAAAAGCAAAGGGGAAAAAGAAAAAAAATGAGAGACTGGATTTGGCAAGTGAACCTGGTGGTAAAAGTAACGAGGAGTAGTAGAGGAGGATGAAGAGATGGAAACCGTGTCATTATCTTTATCGTTTTACTCCACTACTTTACTTTCTCTCTCTCTTTTCAGGTTGTGTGTTTTACTGGAGGACTGGAAGTTGATGGTCTATAGTCTTTTAGGCTGAACACAACTCTCTCACATACAGACACGTAACCAATAATAATAAGGAGTGCCTTTTCTACCACCGCCAATATCATCATCATCATTAGAAGCAACCAATGCAATGCAATTTTGGAGTAAAGCAAAAGAGTTTTGTTTGTTTGTTTACCGAGTCTATTGCATTATTATGGTACCTTTATCATCACCGAATTCGATACAACTTACAGAATGGAATGAAGGGAGAGAGAAAGCGACGCCAATAACTAAAAGAGGTGGTATACCAGCAGCATTACTACTTACATTAGTTCTCCGATACATACAGTTGTACATGATCTACAATTTAAAGAAGCAAACAAATTGCTGGATGCCTCCACCATATATTACCACGTAGCGAAACATTTTTTGCGCATGACTATTTCTCCGACCGTGAATCTTTCCAGCAAGTTAATTTCAAAACACCTGCATTTTACAAACTCGATATTATGGAGAACGTGCCAATCTAATATCCTTGGAACGAGAATCCTTTAAAGTTCCATGCTTCTTTGCAAACTTTAAGACGTTTCTTCTATCCTCATAGTAGTAAAGCAAGTGCTACTTGTATATATCAGATAAAACTGTTGTATCAGAAGGAAAACAAGGCTACATGGAAAAATATTACCCACTGTGCTAATGTAAATGGTTTAAATGCAATAAAATGATTCCTGTTTGTGGAGAGAGAAAATGTTTTTGTAACAAATTCCTCCTATATCCACTTACGAGCCAAGAAAGGACTACTTTTGCCTAACACACAGTCCAAAATCGTTGGAAAAAGGGGTACTCATAATGTAACCCTTTGAAATGAAACAAAAAAGTGTCCTGGCTATGTAATATTTCTAGTAAATAAACTGTGCCTAGACGTAATAGGCATTTGATTTTTTAGCGCTAGACAAAAAAAATGTTTCATATTTTGCTAGGAACATGTTGGGGGGTACTCTATATGCTTTTAAAGAAGATACATTAATAAAAAGTGAAAACCCGCTGATCGCCGTGTGCATTAGCAGGAGAGTCCTTTGTGGTGAAATAAATGCGTGTATGGGGAAAGTGGAATCAAAAATGAAATACCACACACTGTACAGATGCGTACTGCTTTTTCAGAAACAAACAAGTAAATATCAATCCCACTGCGTCACCGTGATCATTTTAGGGAAAAACATTTTCCACTCTCTGTACCCTCCGCCCACTTACTATACCATGCAAATAGAAAAGTACAAGAGAAACACTTCCAAATTTCACTGTAAGTGTTGAGCCACAATTTATTTAAATCAAATGCATGTTTAATATTTATGTTAAAAGCAAGAGTATCGCTCTCTCGTTACTGTTGCAGTTTACCAGGTAGAACGTAATAAGTTTGCTTGAAATCAGACCCAACCCAGTTAACATATACCACGCTTATTGTACATGAGATGATAGTGTATATGACGGTATGAGCACTCTCAATGTATAAATTGTGTATGAATGAACATCATCATCGTACTGTCAATTAAGCATATTTGTGTTTTAACGGAAAGTGAAAACCGAAGGATGGAGGCAAACGTTTTCCTGCTGCTCTTGCTCATTTTTAATACCTTTATTTTACTAACTGGTGAAATACAACTGGTTCGGCATGCATTTTGTACATTTTGTTCTGAAAATTCGAAGCACATTCATTAGTCAGTAGAAAACAAAGCACTTTTATGGAAATTACAAAGAGTTGTGTGACTGTGCACAAGGAAAATTGTACTAAAAACTACCCATTGCCATGAGAAAGAACATAATTGAATAAAAATGCATACCTGAGTATATATATACCTGTACCTGCGTACTGTCTATTCAGGCAAATTCATATTAACAGCAAACTACAATAATTTTGTATATGTGGAGAATGACTACATATATCTTTTAATTGGGTTATCAAACCACCCCATTCTTACATCGATGTTTCGATAAAATGTGCTGGTCTAGGTGTGACCATTAAATATTTTGACTCGGCTGATTTTTTATTCGGTAAGAGCAAGCAAGCCAATGGTAAATAGCACCGAATACAATATGTAATTTGAATTTGAGAGATATTATCAACATGTTGTTCATTTTATTGGGTATAAAATACAACGTTCACATAAGTAGGTGCTTGGGTTGTGTAAACAAAACTAGGCTATCTACGTATCTGTTGATGACTGCCGCTGCCTAGTATTGTGTCCATGAACCAGTCAACTATTTATTCCGTACATGTATGTAGGTAAATTAATTAATTTCATTTAAATTACAAGTTCATAAATGCAATTGATTAACCGTTGTAAACGACTAGCGTTTAAAAAGTAGAACACATTTAAATTAGTTTAGTTAAGAACATCATAGTTTGTGAGTGTATCATCATCAACTGCCTTGCTTTTTCTCGTAACTTAAAAGCTTATTTTCTTATTTCCTCCCCAGAAAAGCTGCCTTGTAACTGCACTGTCTGTCCGTAAGTATAAAAGCGTGCATGTTATATCGTGTGGTAAAAGTGTAATTTCAAAGTTTGTTGTAGAATAACATGAGAGCACACGACTGTAAGAAAGGGCAACTTTTTTTGAGCACTATATATGGCATCAGCAAGCAAGCCCTCTCCGAATTACTTTCCGGCTTGATAAGTTGCTTTCTCTCTGTCTCCGCTCGCTCTCACGTTCAAACCTTTCGTTCCGTAAAGTCGACTTGCATTTATATATCCCGACCAAAAACCTAAAGAAGAAAAACAAGCAAGCGTGTCACAACGTTGTTTCACTTTTTACTCCATCCTCCTTCACAAAAACACAAGTTACGTGCAATGTCACCATATTACGAAAATACTACCGCTGTGCATGTTTTGTTTGCTCGACATACTTATCTTTATATTTCGCTACTGCTGCTACATATTGGTACGTACCATGATATTATTTTCAAATACCTACACGCATACCGTACATAGATATCTGTCAGTTCCACTACTTGGCAAAGTTAAACGTGGTCATCACGAAAAACAACGCACTCCTTCTCTTGTCCATTTTCATAATAGCAATGACAATCAAAATAATAATAATATCCTTCAACCTTGCAAGAAGGCATGTAGAAAAGGAGCTCGAGCAGACATTACAATCTGAGAGAGTCTTGAAGAAATGTGAAATATTTGAGACAGACTAGGACACTCTTAGTTATTATGAAAATTGATCATCATTTTTAGTCCTTTTATCGGTTTATGCAAGAAAAGCTCTAATTTAAGGAATGTAATGAAGTCACGAAAGTTTTCCGACTCCTAGAGCTTTGACCCTACTGATCAATTTGGCTAAACTTGATGGCGAAACGGTACTACCGTTTCATTGAAATGCGCAACTGGGTTTGGGAATCGTTTCCAAAGAGAAACGGACAGACAGCATGGAAATTAATAATAATAAGTATATATCTCTAGTTACTATATATAGTAGTAGCGCCAACAAAACATGCACTAGTAGTCTCCATTTGCGACATATTATTCCCCTCTATGATTTGTGAGCCTATACACATTTTTATTTTTGTCATTGCAAAAGCCCCACCACCATCACCGTAGCAAAAGGTAGCAAAATGGTGGTCCAAGAAAATTCCTATTTTTTGTGGTCGTCAGCAGAAAAAAGGGAATTGCTACATAACTTTCTTTATATATTGGCATCCTCTTATATGAATATGTACATAGATGTACCTGCACGCTGTGTAGTAGGTGCCATCACTCTAATCATAATAATATCGGAAGAAAGTATATTACAAGTCTTTCTTTCTACTTGTTTCCAACTTGCCCACCTTCACTACTACCATTATAGGTACTTCCCTTATAGTTAGCTGGAAAAAATTACTTGAACTCAAGAGTTTGGCAGCGGCGGCAACGATGATGGTGGCTGTAGAGGTAGCATCACATGCAAAACCAGTGTTAAAAAATGCTGCTCTACTACTTGTGCGAGCTAAACTAAACTAAGGATAAGGCCATGAGAAAGCTTTTTTCGTTCTTCCATTCGTTTCCTTCCCTTTTTTCATGCTTGGTTCCACCGTTGCATGCTGCTGCTGGTCTCTGCTTTTCTCCAGCGCGTATGTGTGTGAGTGTGGATGGATGGAACCCTGATGACGACGACAATGATGATGATAGTATCACCGCCACACAACAGTGTACGGTGACTCCACACAACTTGTTCTTCTCTCTGCTTTCTCCATCGGAGTTTTTGCTGCTTGCAGTAGTGCTGCTGCTGTACAGGAGGACTGCCTATGCTCCATTTTTTGTTCGTCTGGTGTTGCTGCTCCTGTTGTTGAATGGAGAGCAGGGAAGAGTGTTGTCTCTCTTGAACCAGTTTTGTTTCACTCATTGTTGAGCTCAGACACACATGGTCCTTTTCTCTTCGCTCGCTCGTTTGCTCGCGTACACTCTTTTTTCACCATTTCTCTTTCTCTCTCTCGCTCGCATCTTTCTCTATATGCAGCTCTCCAGTTCACTAACTGTTCTGCAGCTACTTGTTCTAAAACCACTGTTTCTGCCACTGCATTCATTCTACGCTCGCTGGCTACTACTACTGCAATCAGGCTCATCTCTTTTTTCCCCAGGAAAGAGTAAACGTCTATTCACATTCACCACCACACCACCACCTCCACCAAACAGCAGCTTGCTTATATTAAATATATCGAGTCAGGCGAGAATAAATTCGAGTGTTTTCTTGAAAAGTGTGTACTGGTTTGAGTGAGAGAGAGATGAAGAAGAAGAACAGCAAAACAACGAGCAGCTGCCGTGTTTGTTGCTGAGAAGAAACTTATTACGAGAAGGACAACCTAAATATAATCATATTATTTTCCCTCGTACATAAATATATGTTACCCTTTACTACTAGTACACATATACAAAGAGAGAGAGAGACTTCTGGCTCTTCTGGACCAGTGCTTCTGGTTTCGCCGTGTGTGGAGAAAAAAAACGAACCAAGTCTAAAAGAGGTATCACCACCACCGCCACCACCAATCGAGCTTCTTCCTTCAGTGCACATACAACAAGCTAAAAAGAAAAGAGGGGAGAGATAGAAGAAGAAAAAAATCTTTCAGTATTCACTAGCTCACTCACAGTCAATCTCCAACCGAACAACGAGCCAGTCAGTCAGTCAGTCAGTTAGTCAGTCAAATATTTATTCCCCCTTCACTTGACTCGCTTTATTTCCAGCCTCCTGCTTTCGTACTTTGAACAAGATAAGCGTGTATGTATTTTTGGTGACGGAGAGTCTTGTTGTGAGAGTGTGAGTGTTTTTGTGTATGTGCGTTCGTGTCTGCTTTCTCTTTTTTCTAGCAAATACATATTTTTCTTCGAGTCTTATTTCCTACGTCAAATGAGAAGAGGAAAGTCGAGTAAGCCTATTTACGCTAAGTAAATGTATCAAGTATAAAAAGACGAGTCGTTCTATCCTCCTACCTATCCATCGGCAACCTGTTATAAAATAGGATTATCTGCGGGGAAGACACACAGAAAACGGACACCATTGTACTCCGTGCGAGCAAACTACAGGTGCAGATACAAGGAGTTTTTCAAAAGTAATGTCGCCAGAAACTTTGTTGATATCTCCGGCGTGATGTCAATTGTATCCAGAAAGCCGAAGCTAATGCTTTCTCTTGACTGACGTTGACGACCAAAGAGCGATCAGGACTATTTTTATATAAAAACGCTATCAATAAGATACAATCTCGACTGTCGTCTGTTTTATAGATTTTTGAACGAGCTGGGTTTTTAATATATTTTTCCGGAATTATACTTCAAACTCATTTATCTATATAAAAATATTTTTACGCACAAAAAATTTTAGCCCTGCTTTATTTGGTATGCCAGAGACATTGAACAGGTACAATTGTCATTACTTTTGAAAAACTCTACGTACGATTACGTTTAGAAATATATCATGTAGTAGTAGTATCAGTAGGACACACTGCAAACCCACTCTGTTTTCTAATTCTGCTAAAAAAATCAAGGTGGTCGAGGTAATGTTCCTTGTTGTTTCACTTACCTCCCCGTCTATATGTAATATTCTGTGTTTGGAGCAGCATCTTCTCTGCTGCTTTCACTACTTTCGCTGATGATTTCGGGGAAGCAAAGATGTACCTTAGTTTCCCAAGAAAAACATTGAAAACAGGAGGGACAACATAAAACAATACATATAAAAAGCCAAACTTATGTTCTCTGTTAGAGTGAAGCAGCTTTTCTTCTTCTCTTACGAGGAAAAGTGGTAAAACCAGAGATTTCCTTGTGTAAACGTAAAAACGACAAGATTAAAAACGAAACAGATGAAAACAAACAGTGCAGGAGTGAGAAAGGAATAAAAAGAAGGAGACAAAGTAAAAGGGAGAAAATATCTTCTGGGATAGACTTCCAGCAGACAACCCAGTTCATATTAGACTTTCAAAAAGAAGCTTGATTTTGAATTCAATTGTGTGTCTTCTACGAACGACTAAACTGCCACTATGAACACGATTGTACATTTTTATAGCGTTGGTTTCCTATTGTTATTATTATTGTTATTATCACTGTTTGTTTTCTCTGCGCTTGCTATTATTTACCTTAACTCTCCTGTGCACCACTGGAATATTTACTCATCCTCGGAGACAGGGATAGAAAGGAGAGGAAACGAAATGATTTATTCCAGTGCGTTGTAAAGCTGTCATTCATGAACTGCTAACACAACAATAACAGCCATACTCGTCGTCGTTGACAATCCACGAAATATATTTGCTTTTTCCTGTTGTTATAGTAAATAAATTCCATATACATTTATACAGAAAAAGGCATAGCTGCCGATATTTACCCAACTTTGCAATCCCGTCCTTGTCATCTTGATAAAACCAGAATAAAATAATAGCATGCCGGCAGTAGGCCAGGAATAGGAAACCGTCAAAGTCACAAACGAGAGGAATAAACCAAGGTGATGGTAAACACTTGACACTTTTACTTTTGGTCATTTAAAAAAAGCCACAGTGAGAAAGTAGCTGGTTGGTCATGTAATAATGTAGGTGGAAAATAAGGACTTAATTTGGAGGATCGTGAGAGAGGGAAATAATGAGGATGGGATGTGCATTGTGTGCGTACATTTACTTTTGTTGTTGACATTGCTGTAACCATTTAAGGAAATGGGAGAGAAGATGAAGTCATTTTCACAGGAAGATCGTTACATTCAACTTAATATAAATAGAGAGAAAGAAAAAGCAAACCGGGGGAATGAGTAGTGTGCTTCTGCAGGGCAAACAATACCAAAGAGAAAGTTGACTTTCTTCTTGTGTGGCTCGCTACACCAGTCCAAGTTTTCTCAGGGCTTTGCTGAACAAATAAAGTGTTCTAGCATTAAAATAAGTTGACTAAATATTTTACACTCTCCCGCCTTTAAACCTCCATCACCGCCACTACCACTTGACTTGCTCATTGTTTCATTGAAAAGCCTCTGCTGCTTTTCATCCTTCTCTTGTTCTCCTTTTCTAGAAAAGAAAGCGGAAATCTAACTGTCATAAGACCAACTGAGGATATTACGGCAAATTTTCCAGACAACGTTTCTGTTATTACAACACCCCGTCTTATACTATTAGTTGCTACCAAGGAAAAAACACAAGGTTTTCTAGAAACTATAAAGTGTAGCTAAACGAGTAGAAAATCGCAAAGACTCAGGATGGTGACAAAGACAAAGAACGTTGTATTTTTATTTATATGAAATTGTATGCTAAAACTTTCTCTCTAGTTGAAAGACTCAAAATTATATAACAAGTCTTATTATTACTGCGCACTTTCTCCATTACGTTTCACCTTATAAATTTACTTTCCCCTTCTCTCTCTCACAAATGCCCATCCACTTTTTAAAATCCTATTTCCCCTCCTTTGATTTAGAAATTATCACATCAGCTTTCGCAAACTCCATAACAAATCCCATTCTTAAGAAAGAAGAAAAAGTACACGCATAACGATAATATTATTAGTTCACGGCACTTAAATTTTATGAATGAACAGAGGAAGTATAAAGTTACAATTTCTACTTGCGCCTGCTTGAGTGACTAGTTTCAAAGTTCATGCATGATGGCTCACACAAGTGTCCAACATGAAGAGCACAAAGTATAATAAGTTAGTAACGCAAGATAGAAGAGAAAACCAAGTTGGTAGTAATAATAATAATAACAATGATAATAATAATAAAACCCGTTTTTTCTCACTGATCGTTTCCCTTGACTTTAATTGTACTAGGACGACAACTACTGCCTGTTCATCCTTCTAGAACTCTGTATACCGCAGAAGTTCTCCGTATTTTAAATACTCAGTGTATTCCATCATACCAAATTTAGTCTCTAAAGTGTTAGTGGATGCCTACACAACATTCGTGTATCTAACAGTCATATAATGTTAATAGTAAAGTAATCATACTAACACTACTACTACTAATCCTCATCGCTGTCGCGATATCATATAATATGACTTCTGCAACTACTAGTACAACAGCCATTTTAGGTATTCATTATCTCTGGTTGGTCCCTGTGCTACGGTTTGTTCCATTAGAATAAATATTGTATCGTAAACGTTCTCCTTATGAAAATACACGGCCCAGCAGCGCTCCAACAAAACGCAACAACAGCAGCTAGCAGAAAGAAGTAGTCGAGGAGGAGGAAGAAGAGAAGTCACTGAGAAAAGACGGAAACTCTGTCTCTTTCTTTCCCTCTCTCGTTTCTTTTCCACTTGGGCTACATTTTATAAAAGTACACGTTTAAACATTTCTCTAGACAAGTTTGGATAAAACATTTTATTTCCTTGTAACCAGACTTGGTTGTGCATAAATACATTATTTTGAAGATTTTCTCCTAATACTGCGATCCCAACTTTCTTTCTGTTTCTCGCTGTTGCTTTCTCCCACTCTGGTTGTAGTTGTGTTGCGTTCGGTGTCGTCCCATCATCTTTCCATTCGTTTTCCTCATCTCGCTGCTGCTCCGCCACCGCGTCAGATCTACAAGAGGAAACGGAGGATTCAGCTAGCAGGGCAAAAGACATGATAAACTGTGTCAGTTTAAATCCTCCGGGTTTTATAAAAGGTTCAACTTTATTTAATGGGCTTTTTGTGAGAATAAAATTATTTCTGTGGTGGTAATGGTACCAGAACAGGTACCTTCTAGCGGTAGCAGTAGCGGTGACCAAGGTGGGGGTTCATTGAGAACTCTAAGGCTCCTTCAGCTCATAACCATACAATTATGCACAGTATAATATATTGAAAGTAGCAAAACTAAAAAAAATAAAGAAATGGAACAACTTCAAAATATGATGTTTAATAATATAATATATCGCAGTTTTTCTACCATTTAATGTGACAAGAAATAAGTAGAATCATTTCCCTCTTTTTTTATTCATTGCCCAACCAAAAACCAACTTGGAGAAATACATACAAGAAAAAAACAAACATGCTCCCTGTTCTGAAAACATGGAATGTAAGCAAATAATTCACAATTAAATAACACAATAAACATTCTGATCTACAACCATCGGAATCTAAAGGGTATATCCGAGCATAAATAGTAAAACATACTTAGTTACTACCTTTAGTAATGTTTCAGGGAGAAAGCACACATGGTAAATTCCGATTAATTCAGTGATTCGTGTATCATATCGCTAACAAAAGCCTGAGAGTACTTCCAACTTCGAATAATAAAAAGCTACTACAACTCCTACACATACACACAACCGCTTTTTTAGGACTCCTGCTGCACCACATCAGTTCAAAAAGAAGCTATAAAACAGGAGAAAGGACTAAACAGTCTTTGTGGTAAAAACACAAACGCATGACGCCTTACACACAACAACAAGTAGTAGTAGAAGTAATAGTACTACAATTTGAAGAGAAACCATAACACTTTTCTTTGCGTGTCACGTTGATAGTTGATACGTTCGTACTTATTGTCTACTAGTGATTCCACCACTACAAAAACCCTGCTTATCTTGTTACTTGTTCTCGTCACGTAAAAAAGTGAGCATTACTACTTTCCCCCGACTTTCTACTACACACTTACTTAAAAATAGCCAGGAAAACCTGTGAGAGCCGCAGTGCGGAAGAGCTCTGGCTGTGTAGGAGTATAAAACAGGACACACTGAAATGATACCTTGAAATGCATAATTCAATCAACAAAAGCATCCCTCGAGAGATCTTTGTTGTTGCTACAGCTACTGTTGTTGTAATGATAGCAGTTGTCGTCGTTCTGCTCCTCAAGTGATTTATCAGATCAGTGCTCTGCTGCTCGTATTGTATTTACTGGGCTGATTTCGAACAACTAGTTGTATGTATGTAGCATAGTCCTGCCTCAACTAAAAATCTTTTAGCGAGGAAAGTGGACGGAAATAAACTAAAAATAAACTTTCTTTTTGTTCAAAAATAGATCTCAACCAAGGAAACTGGAGGAAAGACGTAAGAAGACATGCGACCCGTCATTCAACTGTGTTGTATTCATACTCGTTTTCCACCATCGGCAAGATAATTCAAGTTCATTATTGTAGTACTTACTCCCACGTGACAAAAACAATTGCTAATAATACTTACAATTATAGTGAAGTCTATAAATAAACTGAAGTGGTATATAAACATAGAAGAAGAAAAACGATATACAATTACAGATTAGAAAAGTGGACAGTGTTACAGTTATGTGAATTTTTCATTGGACATTTCTGAAGACTCATTGTTCGAAACTATTGTTGGGCTGCTGCAGTGTTAGCCCAAGGAGAAACACTTGTAGCGGAAATAGTCATTCATCAGAGAAGATAAAATAAATAATATAAAACTCATCAAAGGTAACCAGGTGAAACGGTGCGAGTGAATGACTGGATACAACTAACAAAAACGGAGTGACATGAAAAAAGTCATAAAAGCAAACTGTTTCTCAGCATGACTCCCAAACTGCTTTCTACCACGGCGCTATACTACCTTGTTGATCGTGTTGAGTGAGGAAAACCTGAGCAAGGGTTCCGTTTTTAACGGTTTTTCTTCGCCTCCATTCTGGATTCCACAATGGAGGTGCACTGATTACAATGACATCGTAAAAACCGATCAACTCAAAAGAAGAAAAATCAAATGCATTTATTTCTCATGCCCGTCATTTGTGCAAAAAGCAGTGGGAAAACGAAGGGGAAAAGCAAACTTTTCTTTTGGCATTTCCCAACGCGATAATTAATATCTGAAAAGCAGACTCCATTCAATTGAAACGAATCTCTGCTCATTATTCCTAAATGGTTATAAGTTTTTGGTATTATTATCTACTGATTTAACAATAATCATCATTGTCCTCGTCGTCATCATCATCGCAATCAAGAAAAGTGTCTGTGTTGTGTCATGAATGACTTGTCGACGAAAGAAATCCGCTTTGGTAGCATAATCGCTAGATAGAAGCGAAAAAGAACAAAAGGGAAAACAAAGTAGTGTCAGCCTTTTTTGTTGACCGACAACCACGCTACAACAAAAGCAGTGCAGACGAGAAGGACAAAAGAGAAAAAATAATCATATCAAAAGTGTTGGAAAACAATGTAGTAATATGAACATCCTTTTGTAATGTTGGATGTGGAGTATTAGTACCTACCTAAAAATATAGTATACTAAATACATAGGTAACGGCAACCATAATATTTAGTTTTTACTTGTAACGGTAACAAAGTGACAGTTTAGCAAAAAAAAATCAGTGAAACAGCTAGTTAGTACAATTGTGTGATCCTGTAGCTATGACTATTGACTATATAAAAACGAGACCGTTTTGTGAGCGGTCAGCAGTCGAGTTATAATAGTTTTTTGCCAACTACGATTACCACGACAAGAAAAATACGCACATGTCTTGTGCATGAAATGTTAGAAAAAGTTTTTTGTGTGCCAAAAAAGAAGCAGAAAATTATATAACCGAGTTTTTGGTGTGAAGAATAAAAGAATCCAGAATGATGTGGTTGTGGCTCATCCAGCTTGTAGTTTTTGTGGTGATTATCTTGTCAGCAATTCTTGGCAATTCCCTTGTCATGGTTGCTGTGTATAAGAATCGCAAGCTGAGAACATGCAGCCAGACACTCAATGGCCAGTGGCTCTGGGATGGAGATTTTGGACAGTTTATGTGCGATGTAAGGGATTAATTTAAAATTATAATCATATTAAATGTCGCTAATCTCGCTAATATCAATTAAGTACGAAAGTTCTAAGGTTTAATTTTGGAATTTATTGCTTGCTTTAGTTACGTACATGATTTTGCTGAAAAAATAACTATATTTTAAATCCTGTTTACAGGTTTGGAATTCGTTGGACGTTTACTTTTCAACAGGTGAGTTTTTCAACCATTTTATTATTACAAACTGTAAGACAGTTATTTAAAGATAGATGTTGTAATAATTACTAATTGGAACGCGCCCTTTGGGTTTAGCAATCTGTATTTATAAGCCATGAATATTTAAACAGGTTTTTCTATTACTTTCCGTTTCCACCAGTCAGTCCCATGTATGTCCCTTGCCGTTCCAATAACGGTGACAAATCATGCACAAAATCTAATTTTTTTCCCTTCAAAAACAACCGCATATAAATTTGACAGACTGACAATTAGCTGTGAGGGATCACTCCTGGTGTGAGACCGAAATATGAATGCCATGTAATTATATGATGCATTTGTTTTCCAATGTATCACCACAGACGTTTTACATCCTACACGTGTCTGTATTCAGTTGATGAACAGCAGTAGGTAGACTATAATCACGACAAATGGTGGATTTGGGTGCATGTCATTTGTTGTACAACACTTAATTATAATTATTCTATTCCATGGCAAAAGCATAAAAACTACAGAGTGGTCGTGCAGACATCCAAATTGTATCAGAGTCACAGTCCATCCATCCTGTTTCTACAGTTTTAGCCGGGTAGCGTGTTTGTTATGTGCGGTGGGTGGTAAATGCGCTACGGTGACTGTGTGTATGTAGTTGCTGTATCAGTCATTCTGATGGCGGCGGTGGGTTATTAATTGTCTAACATTTACTCTTTTCTCTCTGTGCTCATCACTAGTTTAACCACTGCTACTACAACTACCAGCATCACTGCGTAGTACAAATACAACATACCGGTTTCCCTAGTAGTACATGTGTGTGCAAGCAAGTTGCAAGAAATTAGCGAACTGGAAAAAAAGACGAAGGTTCATGTTTATTAGCCCTGACATTATAAGGAACAAACAAACTGGCTAGTGGATTGAATGCAGTTTTGTGTTGTTGGGAAATACGACAGCAACAGAAGGAAAATAAGGAGAGAATAATAACGTGTACGTAGGTATTATGAAAAAGGGCAAACTACTCACTACTCTGGATGTGGATAGTAGGGTAGTGAGAAAGTTTTTCTTCAAGATACCCACAGTAATTGCTTTGCTTCTGGTAGCTACTTGGTTTTTTTTTTGCTAGAACGGCAAATACAGAGGCCTATTTGTAAACATGAATAGACGTGATTTGCGAGCAGGAACTGGAACCGACCAAACTAACTACTCTCTCATTCTATATCTTCCTCTTTTTTTTAGCTACTTTTCCATTTCTTCGTGAATCAACCAGTAGGAGTAGTAGTAATGGGGAGTTGTATTGCAAGTGGTGTAGGTTGAAGTAGTAGCCTTTCTTAGCAGCAGTAGTCTTTTAAGCAAATGGAAGAGGAAGAAAATAAACTCGGACTCGCAAGGAGAGAGTCAAGGAAAAATGAAGCGGAACTGGTGGAAGTATAAAAAACTGCACAACTTTGTGATACACTGCCTGCTACAAGTAGTAGATAGTTTGGTAAAAATAATGAAGAAAAACAAGTACGTTGTAGCAAAAGGGCAACTCAAGAAGTCAGTCCGTATTGTTCATTAGTCTTTCTCGCAGTCACAACCACTTACACTTCCCCTCTTTCAACTTGTAGTAGTAGAAGTAGTAGTTGTAGTAGTGGTGGAAGTAGTGAAAATATGGTTGTGGCTTAACTTATTATATATTTTTGTATGCACTCAATATAGTAGAATGCATACAAGTATAGAGAAATACGCCTTACAATCATCATCATTATTGTTGTTGTTGCAGATGTCTTGCTTTTTCACAATATTTATTCTTTCCCTGATCTCATCTATTGGCTTGTTACGTTAATGCAATAGTTGCCCAAAGCAATAGTGTTTCTCGTTATCAGAAACAAACTTTTTTTTGCAAAGAAGGCGGATCTCGTCGATAGGTTTATTCTTACAAAATATTAAATGAAAATTGAGGTTGTTTCTTTTAGAAAATACATATTTTGATTTGGTACGAGTTTAGGATTGTTTGTTGATCAATGCGGAATGGATCAATATACTTACTACGCCTCATCCTGTGTTTAAATGTTTACTTTCATTTAACGATCATTTAATACTACTTTTAATAGTAGGCGAATCTTCAATGCTTTCTTAAGTGCTCCGTATAAAGCTGACATGTTGCCATTAAGAAAGTAGGAGAAGTCATTCACTCACTCAGTTTCGCGAGAATGCACCATGAATTATCCTAGTTGAGGCGAGAGAAGTAATGCGAAAGGCTCGAAAGTTGAGAAAATGAGAAATGGCGGTTACTTCTATTACCACCACTTTGTAATAAGAATAAATGGCCATCAAGTAATCATTTGAGTAGGTAGCGGTGGCACTGTTACTAATGGTGTTACTTTTTTGTAGCTATCATGACTACTGCTACTACAACGGTTGAATATTATGATAGGAAAGGACGCAAATAGGATGACATATTTATGGTCTTGGTCGGATCTAGAAACAGCAGTGGAAAAAGCATGACAATCAATAATAACCGGATGGAAAAGAAAGAGATATCATGTTGCTCAGCCCAAAACTAAAGGCCATGTTGGCCGTGTAGTATTAAAGACTAGTAAAGTAAGTGGTCGCCAGCGAAAAAGTAAAGAAAACAGGAGAAATAATAATAATAATAATAATGACAATTCTGGGTGGTCGATCAGCTTTTTTCAGTCTTGTTGGCCTCCGCTTCTGCCAGTAATATTGCTACACCATCGCTCCATCGAATCGGTCGGCCGGTGTTCACCATTAATATTATTATTACTATAAGGAAAGCATAATGTAGAATGTATGCCAATACTGCCAAGGAATAAATGCGATATTATGGATAGAGAAAAAGCAGACGGACGTTGTACGAGCAGCGTGTGTCTACAAATAACATGCGGTACTATATATCAACTATGGTGATTGTGAAACAATATATACACCATCGCAATAATCCATCAAAACTAAAAGGCAGAGAGAAATAGAAAAAAACGGAGTCCGCCATTCAGAGAGTTGTGAATGTCGGTAAAACAAATTGTAAAACAGGCGCATAGCAAGTGAGAGAGGAAGAAAGAATGAGAAGCGAAGGAAAATTCCTGTGTGCATATTTTGTTGGAATCTAGTCAAAAATAAGAAAAGCTACACTTTTCTACACACACACACACATTACATACACGCGCCTCTAGCCAGCATTTTACGTAGTAATAATAGCCTTAGTGAAAAAGGGAAGGACATATGGTGAAATAATAAGAATAGTAAAAAGCAACATTAGTTTTTGGGGGAAAGGTATAAATAAATATCGTGTTGGTATGTGTATCTGTGCAGAGCTGAGAGAGAGCACATGTGTGTAACCGGTATTTTTTTTGTTTTGTAACGCGACAATAATAATAACATTAAAACAGTTGGGAAAACAAAAAGTTGTTAGGAGAGAAGAAACGGAAAGAAAATGGAGAGAAAGAAGGACTTATTGACATATGGATTTTCCTTGGATACAAAATATTAAATAATGATGAACTCTGCAATAAACCTGCTGCTGGTGGATGGTGGTGGTGCCTGCCTGCCAGTGCCATGTCAGCAACATGCCTTTACCTTGTTCCATTCTCCTTCCAGCATGCCGTAAGCTACTAAATGTCCGTTTACTACAGAAACTATATATGGCACTAGGGAGAAAGCCACTCAATACATGATGCATAAAATATTACACGCTACAAACTGACGTGACTACTAGTTACTACAAGCCACTACCACTCACTCCAAAAATATCCAAGCAATATATTAATATGTAGAAGCAGAAGTAATTTTTACTTAAACTGTTGTGCAGTATATTTATTTACATATCTGATTGTTTTCCTTTGTATGGAAAACTAAACCTCGTGCTTCAATATCTCTGTGTGGTAGTATGTGCGTAGGTATATATGCAATTGAGAGACATTCAAATTCAGCGTTACCATCACTAGCTGTAAATAAGTATGCGGAAGTTTTTTTGATAGTGGCTTTTGGAGAAAGCCATGTCTGTGAACGATATTGTCACGATAGGGAAAAGTTTTGTGTCGCCATAATAATGAACGTCTTCACGTACTAGCGGCCTGCTTCATTGTGCACGTAGTAGAGTAGTAGTAAAGAACCAATATAAAATCCGTATTTATCGATCCGTGATTAGTGTAGCAGATTTGAAACTGATCTAAAAACTTGATTGTGAAATGTCGTTCCACGTACCTTTCCTCCGCGAGCCAGTATCGTGGGGTTTGTTGTTGGGGGAGGGGGAATATGCATACCTTGCTTTCCTGATTTTCCCTTCGTACGTACAATTATTGTGCTGTCTTTACCATTGTTAGCTTCTTATCATGACTTTCGTGATAGACTGACGGAATAGGAGAATGCGAATGGTAGACCCGAAATCATCATCACTGTCAACTTTTCATACAAAATAGCACGTTTCGCGTGACACTATGTACGGACGGGTAGAGTGTACGAACCAAAGTGATCATCATCATCGTGATCGTCATCATGTCAAAAATGTTGAAATGGAAGGAAATCCCCTTTCCATTCATTTTACTTGAGGGATGTTGTAGAAAACAGAAAAGGCGAAGGAAGTAGAATTGAGATTGACACAAATCACGGTTGCCAAACAGGACTAAATTATGCTCTTGCATGCGTGGGGGATCTTTTTGTTAAGGTTTTTGAGAGCCGCTGCTGCTGCTTCTGTTATCGAAGCGCTCTTTCAAGATTCACACAAAAGGAAAAATATGGAAGGGGAAATACATATTCCCCATGTCACAGAGTCATGTCGACGTTTTCCGTAAACATTTTTGAGACCTGATATACTATTTTTTATTCTTTCCTATAATACATAAGTAGTACTATATCATCAACTGTTGTTGGCACTGTGCTGTCCTGCTGCTTGAAATGAAAGTACAAAAACCATAGATTTTAAACCAGATATCATTACAAAATTGTTATCCATTTCATCATTAATTCATTCCAACATGCGTTCCTTCAAAATGATATGAAATGTACAATTACCTTGTTAAATACAACAACTACCCAGTTCTGGTGTACGGGTCATTTGATATGCAAACTTGTATTGTTATATTCATTACACATGTATTCAATAAAAAGTAGTCTTATTATTATTTATTATTATTCAATATGGTTTTATACTTTTCCTTCTGCTTGTAAGTTTCCAGAATAGAAATCGATAACATTGAACATTTCACATTTACTGGGAATAAGCGCACACAAACTACATACCTACGTACATACCTTTCACTTGTACAACAAGCTTTTCAATATTATCTGCACTCCACACTTTCACTCGGACTCTGTCGCTTTTCATTTGTTTCCCTGCTTTTGTAAAAGCATTCCGTTTATTGCTCTTTTTATATCAGTTGGCGATATATACACCAATGCCACGTAACTTCATTGTTTCAAGCTTAAAACTCCTACGGAAAACTTAAGCTTCTTTGGAACACTGTTACTACCTTGTATACAAGTAGTCTTCCCAGCAAAATTAGAAAGCCTTCGTCTATTGTACAAGTTTTGAAAGTCAAGAGTAGTTTTTGGCTCCTCTCAACATCGCATCGATCGATGGAACATTGTATTTAGAGTCCAACGTGTGTACTTGAAAGCTTTACTTTGTCATTATCAAAAGTTCATAATTTTTTAGAAAATGTTCCGTTCCTGTACTTATTATTATTATTATCATTATTATTATGTCCTTGCTAGCATACTAGTTCAGTTGACAGAATCACAAGTAGGGATAATGAAAGCGACAAGAATCCACTTCTCCGCGTTCTCTTCCTGATTTTGCAAAAAGTCATTAGCAATTATTATCATCATCGTCATCATGATCACGCCATATTTTTCCCCTGTCCCTATGCACATACATGCATTTATGTTCACATATATATATGCAGAATGAAAGATAATATAGAAATATTGCCTGCAGTGCAGATTAAATAAAAGAATCATTATTCGCATCATCAAGCTCGATGTATTTAATTTAAAAGAGCAGTTCAGAGGAATTTACTTTTTCGAGAAGAGTAAAAAGCGACAATGTTTATTTATTTTTTGGAAACTATCTACTTCCTTCAAGCGCTAAAAAGAGCTCGTATATCATGATAAACACAATTGCAGTGCTTGACTCGTCCTCTCTGCGGCACATCCCTTTTCTCACACACACTCACTCACACTTTTCCAGGCAAAACATACATCCATGTGTAGAACGAGTCAAGTTTTACTAATCCATAAAGCCTACTTAACTACACACTACTACGGCATGCATACACAGTGCAGTGAAGAGAAAGCAAATGTGTGACTATAGGTTTCTGTGAGTGAGATGGGAAGAGGGACTGAAATTCAATCTTTTATATTGTCTGTTTGTTGTAGAGTGGTGGTGATAGTGGCGGCAAAGTAGTGGTGATATAGGTTGCCTATAAGCGTAAAAACACAAGTAGCTTAATACAAACGCTGACAATGACACTATTTGAATTTTAGAGGACGAAAGAGGCAATAACAGTGGCAGTTACAGTCGGTCTCGGAGAAAACACGGGAAAAAAGGGCCATTCCCATTATGACATAAAACAAGGAGACAAGCACATTCATAGAATTCATGACAATGACATGGCTTTCACTCGCTTTCCCCTGCACAACCGAACGAGTAAGGATGACGAGGTGGAAGGAAGTTGTTGTTGATGATAATCAGCATCATGATCTGATGCACACACACATGCACTATTTTACACACTCTACTCCTTCTTCTTCTCACACTGCTACACTTTCACACTTTTTTTATTTTATGTGAGTGGTGCATGCAGTCGACGTGGAAATTATATGCGTACAGATATACTACAAGTCTGTGTAAGCATCGTGTAAAAGTAGTTGTCGTAGTAAAACGAGCAATTTGCTTTATTACTCCGTGATACAAACAGTTTTATGTCGCAAGCTAAATGCACCCTAATTGAATTTATGCCGGATTAAAAAGCTTTCTATTGCACGTATGTACAACTGCTGCTGTTGCTGATTCCACTATTCATACAACTAGTAGCACTACAACTTCTTCCACCACTTTCATAAATGGCTTGATTATTTCTCTAAAACTGTACTAGCATCATCACCACCACTCGTGTGCTATTGTCATTGTCGCCATTCTTAGCATTTACGATTCTCCTTGCTTTTTCGAAAGTAAGTAAGCAAGCAAACTTTACGTGACTACCAGTAGTAGCAGTAGCTGGTACAATATATTACGCGTGTTACAAGCTGAATGAGTAAACAAATAAAAGCAAACCCACGCAAAGCAAAAGAACAACACGAGAGGTAGGTATATAAATCATTAGAAACAATGTTGAAACAACAACAATCCTATTTTTAACTTTTGTTGGCATCTTCTTGGAAATGATCATGCAGTCTGTCCGTCTGTGGTTTGCTTTCGATTGAAAATAGCTAGACCATTGTAATAAAATATTGCACATCTGGAAAGATTCTAATTTGTTTTCAATCAACTCCAACCCTGGGGAAAATGAGGTGAGAAGTTGTAAATTCCTCACTTGCTAGTTTATTCATATCGGCTCATCCCCTTCGGGAAAACTACAGTTTTCGCACCACTATCTTCCAAACACATACTTCGGTTTTGTCTTGATGAAACTTTTGGTACTACTTGTACAACCAGCCACATTTCCAGCGCATCCTTTTTACTTGCGCTTGTAGTTTACGATGAGTGTAACCATGAGTCACGATATCCGATACTACTACTCCTACTACCACCGCTGCTGCTATGTACACTCATCAAATTACACGCAGTAGTGTAACTTTTTATCTACATTGTGCTGTCTTTACTATTTACTAAATACCATTATCAAGTATCGGTCAGTTGCTTTCCTGGAGATTTTTTTACTTGTTCTGTGAAAGTTACTCTTTTGCACGGCACACACACTCGAGAGACTATCTGTACCGACCAACGACAAGAATAGAATAATTCTAGTGTTCTAGGTGTAGTAACAGTTTTATAGCATAAAAACTGTTGGGTTCACACAGACCGTTGAAGTAATAATATGCATGTATGTATGACAATGGAAGATTTGTAAGATTGAAAATAATGTTTCAATATTTGTTCAACGCACACATGCATACAATGGGACATGACTGAAGATTTCTTATATTTTACCGTTATGGGGTAAGGGAGTACATTTTTATTGCCGATACAACTTACAACTAGGTACAGTGGGATAATATGTAACCTAAAAATGAAGACCGCACAAAAAAAACTTGGAAATAGGCTTAGCGGGCGATGATTGACAGGTTTATTGCAGCTTATTTTTTTCTACCCTTTTTGAGTAGTAACACATGCATATGCACACTACTCTTGGATGTATAAAGTCCTAAATTTATCATCCCGGAGTATTGTGCATATGCGTATGTGCTACTACTCAAAAAGGGTAGGAAATAATAAATTGCAGTTAAGCCTTTTTTTAATCCCCTGCTAAGC
>JAHZMV010006888.1:0-26654 GCA_027743765.1 Coecobrya sp. COE2
TACGCCCATGTTAAAACCGGTCCCCAGGGGGGGCAGCTGCCCCCTTGCCCCCCCTTCCTACGCCACTCACATCCAATCATTTCTATATATTAACAAAGTGAATATAATTGCCTAGTTTCAATTAGTACATCCCATATACAAATCATTTAGCCAAATCAAATCTCACGCTACATGCACATCGCATTGCTTTTATGATCCTGGAATGTTGTCTCCGTCTCAAAGTTCAATCCACAATCTGGACAGTTGAAGGTTCTTTCTTCCAGAACCTCTTTTCCATAGGGTCCTTGAAAAACAACGCTGGGCTTACTTTCCGCTGATTCTGCTGTAATGGCCACGGTTTGCTGAGCTGACGAAGCGTGAGTGGAAGCACTGTGGAAATAGGTACCACCGGTGTTGACGGTGGTGTTATTGTTGTTTCTTATAGCAACTACTTGATTTGTATTGTTCTGATTAAAATTGACATTGCTTGATGCTGATGCACTGTTGAGTGCAATAGTGGAGCTGGTTGCAGACTGATTACTTTCGATCATCATAATTTGCTGCTGGTGTTGTGAATGGTTGTGTTGAGCCGCTGTTGGATGAGACCTACTACTTGCGAGTGGATTCATTAGTCGAGTGACAGGGAGGTGCACTGTGGTGATGGGTGAAATGAATGTAGTATTCACATTTTGAACGAGGGATATAGTGGGAATATTAGCGTTAACATTCGGAGAGGGTTGGCTATAACCTGTAACGTGTGCAAATGTATCAGTGGCACCTCTCATCATGGAAGCAATTTGTTGACTGTTTGGAACAATTGCTTGCTGATTGGGCTGGGGTGGTTGTTGTTGCACAGCACTCTGAGGAATGTACCGGCCCATTTGACCCTGTACCTGTGGCAGGGTAGCTGTAGATGACATGGAGGCTTGCTGATACTGTTGTTGGTGCATAATCATTTGCTGAGGTGCGAACATATTACTGTGTGTTGTGTATTGAGGTTGTCGTTGCTGCGTCGTAGGGACAACACTTTGCGATCGTTCCACTAGCTGCTGCTGCATCTGATTTTGTAAAACTGTCTGCGGAAGAGCACTTGTTGGGCGACTAGGTTGAGGCTGACCTTGCCCTTGTCTTGAACTCAGGAGTAGAGCATTATTGCTGCGGGTTAACTGTTGGGAAAATATTGTTGGAGCCGCAGTGTCAATTGGAAGCGACACAGGTGCTTGATGCTGCTGAAATTGGGGTGGTGTACTTGTAGGGCGTTGAATATACATCTGCTGCTGTTGGGAAATTCTCATGTTTCCCCCTGTTGGCATCAGTGCTTGTCCTTGAATAGGAGTGCTATTAGGACGAGGGCCCAACCTTTGAGATTCTACTCTTCGTATATCTAGGTCTCCAAATTCAGAGGATATTCTTCGTCCATGTAACGCCTCAGGAGAAATGGATACAGTTCTAGAGTTCTGCGCTGGAAAACATGAGCTTCCGGTGACTGATTGACTCATGACTGATTGTATAGAAACTTGACTAGTCAACTGTTGAATTTCTGCTCTAGGCTGTACTGCTGATGGGTTAGTTTGAGATTGCAGCTTTTGCAGTTGTCCAGGAGGCACACCAGCGTTTGAAGAAGCAGCTGAAAGTTGACCTACATTTGACGAATTATTTTGTTTATACTGAGCGTTGGAGGATTTCTGAAGAACAGGGGGAGGTGATAATAATCTAGGCCTTGATGGCACTGGCGCACCTATAACAGATGTCATAGACGGAAGGGATGGCATCATCATTCGAGGATTGAGCAACGACACAGTTGTGGTTTGTCCGGTTCGTGCTGGCTGGACCTGTGCTGAAGACTGTATCTGAGAGTTCGATGTTGTGCCAGTCCCAGCGTTCGTCGATAATTGTGGAGGATTTGCTTGCTTATTGGGTTCTTTTGGTGGTGCAGGTTGTCCAGTAGATGCTGTAACGGGTGACTCCACTGGAGAAGTTGAAACTGTATCTTCAGTCCGTTGCATGAGTTCATCAACAATTGAGTTTGCAAGTTGTCCAACGGTAAAGATTGATGATCTGGTACCGCCGGAGGTTGTTTGTTCTGATCTTTTTTGTCCACTCTGTTCCACAGGGGGTTTTGGATTAATATTGTCCACAGATGCTTTGTTCGTGACTTTCTCGTTCTTCTTTTCTCCTTGAATGGTTGGAATAAATGCTACCGTTTTTGCGGGCTGGGAATTGGTTGTTTGGTGCTGCTTTTTGGGATCAGTCTGTACTTTCGTAGCAGGTAAAACATCCTGTGAAGGTGCAACAGGCTTACTAACATCTTTAGTTACCGGAGTACTAGTCTGTTCAGACATAAGCCCTCCTTGAGCACTGGATGATGGATGTAACTTTTTGTAAAGCTTTTCTCGCAATTGTTTTGCAGTAGTTTGTACCTGCGGGTCTTGGCCAATACGATTTTCTTCTGTGGTGTTTGATACTATTGTTCGGTTATCACCATTGTCGTTTGTTGCATCAGATGGTCTGTTATTTTCTTTTTGTCCAGCATTGTTAGTCCGGGATTTCTTTACTGCAATGGCTTGCTCTTCGTCATTTCGTCCACCTTCTTTCTCATCACCCTGAGCGATTGCTTTTCGTTTTGCACTAAGCGGGCCAGGCCTGGTGCTTTTCCCACTTCTCTTGATTTTGTTCTTGTCAGCAGATTTGAGGTTTCCAGGAGAAACTGGAGTTGAAGCAGCAGTGGGATCGAAGGTACTTGAGCTTGCCGATGGCAATGAAACATTGGGTGTTTCTGCAAATTGGTGCGAGTCAGTAGGACAAGGTGGTGGAGATGGAGGCGCCATAACAGATTTTTTGGAGGTCGACGGGACAGAAACTGCAGTCATTTTCTCCTTGTCACTTTTAGCTTGAAAAACGAACTTGTGCCCATTATCCAGGACTGGTCTACAAGCAGGCACTTTTTTGTTCCGAATGTTGTTAATCATCGTCGCAACTTGTTTACTATTGAGATTATCAAGGACGATGGAAGTTTGGATAAGACCCAAAACATCCGTAGTTTTCTTGGGCGCGCCTCGTGTGCCTTGTTTATTATTTGTTTGAGGCCCTTTTTTACTTCCAGTTTGTGGTACTAGTGTCGCCATCGCTGGTGATTTATTAGCCGAATTGGAAGAATTATGGCTGTTAGCCCCAGATGATCGTCGCCCTTTCTGAGATGGTCTTGCGCTGTAAACGCAGACTCCAATGTGATCCATGAATTCACAGTCATCATATGGTTTAAAGAATGATCGACATGTGTTGCAGTATTTCGTTAGAATATCGTACGTCCCTGTGAAGTGTTTCGCACAGCTAGTGTTTTCCAGATGAAATTTAAGTCCTATAAATAAAAGATCAACCATAGAATATTTGTATTACTTTAATTGGCACATTTACAACCATCATGGTTAGAATCAGTTTCAAATTATTAACTGACGTTACCTTCAACCTCTCTGAAACCGACTTTACAGAAAGTGCACACATGTTTTAGAATCTCGTCTTCATTTTCTGTATTAGCGCTGGAACTTCTGGCGGGTCCCCTTTTACCTGTCACGTTAACAGGAGATATACCCTTTCCTCGAGTCCCTATGGAATACATATAATATAATCTTGTCATTTAATAGCAATGTCTAGCATATCACTCATGATGATAGCACATGCTTACTAAAACAATTGTATACGGTAAAAATATTTCTTACGAGCTGGTCTGGGAGCCTCTAAGTTATTTTCCAGTGGAGGATGCTCAGTTTCATTGTTTTTTGCACTGCCTGCGTCATGTTCCATTCCATCCGCTGTGTTGGAACTTCCTTGACGACGCTTTCGTAATGTATACCGACTACTTGTTTCCTCGATTGGCTTAGGCGCCGATTTTCTCGTATGAGGTCTTCTTTCTTCAATCTCTGAGTCCAAATCCATGACTTCCTCTTCACCCACATCATCATCTGTTTCCTCTACAGGTACCTCCTTTCCACTACTCGGTATATAATCATCATCTCGTTCATAATTGCCCTTTGGACCATTGGAATCTTCATCCTCAGGGTTGACTGCAGTGGCACCAGTTGACGTAGCCCTCTGACCACCTCTTCGACTACCAGCACGTCCTCGGCGACTAGACTTAAGAACGGGGCGCACGATTCGTGGTTGCTTGTTCATTTGAATTAGAGCTCCTGGAGCAACCTTTTGAATTGGGGGGAGAGGTGGTAGGTCTGGGTCGTCTCCATCAGAGTTATCATTGTTATCGTCCTTAAGGGCACTAGATCCTGAAGGCTTTCGCTGAATTCTCTCCGTTGTTTTCTTTGGGTTGAAAGTTCCTCTGGCCACTTTGGTGATTTCGGGGATATTTCTGACCCCGGGGTTAGATGTGGATGACCCAGGCATTTGAGAATTTGAAGTTGAAGGTGCAACTGAACTTCCAGAGTTTGTTGACGGCACTGATGGCACCCTAGACGCTCCATCGTGAGATGCATGTTCAGTTGCAGTATCATCTTTAAACCGTAAAGTGGTTACACACTTCATCTTCTTTTTCTTCTTTGTACTCTCCACTACTTCTCTGGTTATCTTGAATTTTTTGATATCAATCTGAAGTAATCGTAGTATTCCCTTCACCTCATTTTCCTCGTCGTAATCGGCAACCACACAGACTCCAGTATATAGCAGTGTCACCACTGTTTTTAAGTGATCCAAATTAACATCCATTAATGAGATAGAAATCACATTTCCACCACCGGGCATATTTACCTGTTTATAAGAGGAGACATTCGGGTAATTAATTGAGCGGTCATGTAGGCTACTGAAACTACTAATTGGTTAGCAAGGCACGGCTCACATACTCATAATAACGTTACTTACTTTTAAATTCTCAGCGATCAACATATCTAAGAACTCGGATTTCTGTTGCAGGAATACACGATGACAAGGAACATAACCTCCATCTGCAATTATGTGTACTTCGCATGAAAGAGAGACTTTCCTTTGAGCATCTAATAATTCCTTCCATGCCGGATGTGAATTTACGATCTTGAGATGAGTTTCACAATCTGGAGAACCACTTCCTACAGAATCAAGTACAACAGTCACACTACTTATAATAGGTTATATATAGTTAATAACGTCCTTACCACTTTCCAATGGGTTTTCATCCCATCTAATCACATCCCACGGAGCATCCTGAGCCTTCCTCATTCTCATATATTCCAGCAGATCCTTACTGGTTACCCTCCGAACGTTTATTCCGTCATCCATGGTGAACTACGTTGGATCACCCTGTAAACCCATTTAGACAAAATAATCAAATCATAGTCAAGTGTTTACATTAAAGCTTTAAGGTGATAATCACCCACACATTCCTCCACCACCATCATTAACACAATCACATCTAAATCAGCTGAAATAGCAAGTACTTGATCAAAGCAGGGTTACACTTTAAAACCAATCACTTCATTCTTTCCCATGTTACTTTGGTTCAATAAGTTTGGTTCCTAATTCTCTACTTTACAAACCGAAAATCTAACCAACTTGCCATTTTCCAAACTACACATCATACCAATTATTCCCAGAATAGCTAAGACAGTCAACCAACACATTGACTTCTGCCTCTCATAATTATACCCCATTTAACTCCTCTTTTGTTAGATCCATTAACTACCAACAAAATCCTATATAATAATATTTACTCACCTCAATCACTCCAAAAAAGCAATCCTAAAACTAGTCCATTAAACGCTTTAAAAGTTTTAGCCCAACCACCCCGACAACAATGACACCGAACCGGCCATTTAGCCGTTAATTACAAGCATTCAACTTTAATCAGCTTTATTTAAATAGTTAACAAATTAACTTGACAAAAACAAAGAAAAGGAGCGAGCACTGTGAATAAGACGAGGAGCGAGCCGAACTAAAAAAACTCATCCGATCCGCATATTTTTTGGATGCCCATGCTGTCCGGTTGGCTATGTGTTGATTCTCTCTGCCTCGTTCACTCAGCTTGCCAGAGCGAGCCTCGAGTTTTCAGCTTGAACACAGAAGGAGAGAGGGAGAGGGGCGAGAGTGCAACAACAACAACAAAATACCAGTTTGGTAGGGAGCAAAAGCGGCATAAAATGCAGTGAAGTGAGTAGGAAACGCAGTTCACTTGCTTTTTAGTAATCTCTCTCGACTCTCTCGAGGAGAAACAAAGAAAGCAACTCATTTCTTGCTTGGTTTAAAGACGCTAACTAGTAGAGTGGGAGTTGGTGCTTCGGTTAACTAAAACATGAGCAGGTCTAATTGTAATTTGGCGTACTATGTAAAACATGGTTAGTTATCTGAGAGGGAGTCAGGAGTCAGTCTCTCCTTTGTGGTTAAATATGAACAATTAAGGGGTTTTTTTCATGTTCATGCTCGTGTTTAACAAATTCATTAGCATGGAAATAGTGAAGATATAGAATGGCAAGAGAGATAAAAAAAGAGTCCTATGCTGTGTATATATTATAATTTTTCGGGGGACAATTTCCATTCCAGAAATTAGAGTAGCTCCAAAATGAAGAGGTACGGAGCAGGCTACACTGTCCTTTTTCAGACCAATTTTTACAGAGATCATAAAATAATATTGTCGTATGTATATGAAGCCGGTGCGGAGTACGGTGAATTTTGTTAGCGTTCTGAGTCCGACTCAACTAATTTATGCTACTTGCTACCATTACTTTGGGCACGCGGTCACACAGTCAGTTAGAGTGCACTAGTTGTGGTCGGAAACAGAAATGCAGAAAGGTTTGTGTGTATTTTATAGAGGAAGCTTTCATGCAAGGGGGATGGCCACCTGCGCGGTTTGCCTTAGCTGTAAAAATGTATTTCTGCTTTGGGCAAGACAAACATTTACATTATATTATTATTATGCAGATTGAGGCTGCGGATCGCCCTATAGAATTCTGAGAGATAGGATAAGTAAAGTAGTATGACTAATTTATGAATTTTATATATCCCGATTATCCCAAAAAGAGGAACAAGGAACGCTTGTGTAACATCATAAAATAATATTCAGTTAAGTCCCAGGTAGAGTTTTTTTGTTTGCATTTAACCAAAAATCAATAAAATCTTTGATTGAAGAAACAATCAATATCCCCACTCACAAACCATTATTCCCTTTTTCCCATTCTATTTTCTCATTTTCAAGCATATTGAAGGAATTACTCAACCATTCATGGTTAGCATGATAGCATCCATTATAACTTAGAAAGAGCAGAGCACTCTGAAAAATGAGCTGTTCTTCTAACGCCTCTTTCTCCTCAAAACTGTTTACCCACCATTAACAAAATGGAACAACGTTCCTAATGATCACCTCTCAAGTCGTCAGTCAGTCGCCACAAAAAAAGACGCTAACTCATCATATTACAACTCATTTTGCATGCAAAGCAATTTACTAATATACCTATCCAATAACCCAATCCACCACAAAAACATAGCAATATAAAACGCAATAAAAATGATTGATAACACCAAGTTAAACAGAAGCAAGATAACTGGAAAAAGGAAATCTTACTTTCTATGCACACTGCTATATAATATGCCATCCAACAAACGAGCTTGAAAGAATTACACATGCCTCTAGGAAAATGGAGTATGAAAGAAAAATGCAATCTATACAGCAAAGATACCCGTATAGAATAAGTTAGCATATAACTACCAAAGTAAATTAACTGTCCATTCCTGTCTTAACGCCTCTCCATGCCCTAAAATCTGCACTCTTAAAAGGAATCCCAGCTAAACAAACAGCTTTCAATCTCTCAGCATCAAATGAATTACGCGACACGAATCTCGGTTTTTGCATAAAACGAACCAAAAGCACACCACACATCATTTTTCCTGCTAAACTTTGTCGTGTTACCTTTTATAGAAGCCTATCTTGCAATCTCTCTTGCCTTTCTGAGCTTCTTACGCAACAACTTAGAATGGACTGGGTTGTGGATGCTGTGATCTTGAATCTGAGGATTACAGCAGCTGATTATATGCAAGGATTACTTGATTCCCTTGCAGAAACACTCACGCTACTTGTCTAAGTAAATCTGCAACTTATTAAGAAAATTTCACCATGTGAAAGGTAATAAATCATTTTTCACCTTTGTTCTCATGTTAATTAGTTTTGTAAGTCTTGGAGGGTTTTTTTTTGTGTTTTTTTAAATGTTGGAGATTATTGGAGGGTGTTTTGTATAATTTGTACTTAATTTTGTTTACATTTTCTAGTTAAAAGCCACCAGTTGCTGCACCAGCACATGTACATCTGTTCCTTGGAGGATTAAGCAGATGTGTTAAGTTGTTGGAAACCTATAGTGATTGGATTTAATGGATGTGGAGAATTTGACTGATGGGATTAACTTGGCGTCCAAGTCTTAAACATTTCTATGGACGTAATTTGTATTTTGGTATATACCTCTATATATATTATGTTAAAAATTTTACTTTATTGTAAGGACTTTTTGTGCTGTATGGGTTTAACTGATATATTTCCTGATTTTGTTTATAATCATTAATATGTAGATTACTTGGAAGTGATGATGCTGATAGGATGATGTGGAATCTCAATTTGGAATATTCTTCAACCACTGCTTGAATTTATGGTGTTGTCTGTATGACACTGTCTCAACAACCGTCCACGGCTTTCGATGGTTTATAGCATTTTGTGTGATGATGATAAATACTATGTTAAATGGAACAAGATAAAGTATTCATCATCCAGTAGATAGATTATTTGTTCCTACTGCTCTATTAAAGTGCCTTACCGTCTTCTGTCTGTGGTAATAGAGAAATCTTCTATTTTACTTGAAGAGGTGATAACAAACTTATTTGCATAAGGGGAGTTACTTGGTGTTAAAAAGGTGAGTAACGGGAGTCATGTAATTTTCTTAAGATGATAGTCAGTCTCTGTTGTATTTTCTTGGGATAAAGTAGAAGCTCTCTCTTCTCGTTTTCCGTCAACCATCGACAAATAAATGTTACAAGTTGTAACTTGTTAGCCTAATCATGGTGTACGGTTTTCAATTTCAGGAAAGCCGTGAAGAAATAATGCCGGAAACAAAGGTCACCCGGCGGAAAAGGAAGGGTTGCGGAATGACCAGTGGAATGTGCTGCATTCGTACAACCCTTGTTTCTTTCAATTTGGCAACTGGAGTAAGTAACTTTTTTCCTTTTAATTGTGGCTCTCAGAAACCAACCTTGTAGATTTGTAAATTCAGTAAACTGCAAACTATTGTGCGTTAAATGATAAATTGGTATGAGGAACAAAGTTCAAGCTTTTCTTAATTGGCACATACATATATGTGTTTCGATTTATCATTTTGATTAATCATACGAAAATTATTAGTATTTCTTTAGAGACCATCAACTATCAATGTTAACACTTTTTGTTAATTCTACATATTACGCACATTAAAATGTTATAGCGTGAACTTGCTCATTTGAACCTGTAACGTAGCTAGCCAAAATGTGTTTTTATACAAAAATGGGCAAATTCCTACCACTTTTTCCTTTTCAAAATTCAAACACGGAATATCGAACATATTCAGGAGCAATTAATTTTTGTGGCCTTGACGAATTAGATTTCTTATAAAAATTTATTGTTTACATCCATTATCAAGTTTAAATATAATTAAAGGTTGCGATTTATTGTCTTTAGTTGGCAGGTGTATGTATGGTGGCTATTGGTTTGATGCTGTTTTTGTCGAGTTCTCGTGGAAATCTTACTGGGGTCGAACTGTTGGACCAGATTACACAAACAGATGAATTGCCTAATAGTGGCGAGTTCCGAGCTTTCAGTATCCTCTGTATGATACTGGGTGGCCTCATTGGATTCATCAGTTTTGTTGGATGTTTTGGTGCTTGTATAAACTCACGATGTCTACTGATGACTGTAACCCTTCATCATCTATGCCAAAAACTTATTGATTCAATGCCTAAACATTCTATTTTTTGAATAAAAAATTAATTGTTACTTTTTTATATTTTTTCAGTATCTTATCTCGGTAGTAATCTCAGTAATGCTCCAACTGTTTGTTTCTGTTTTTGCGATAATATATCGTCAGCCAGTAAGCAACTCCATTCGGTCTGAGCTCCTTCTCACGGTTGAGAAAGATTATCAGTCAAATGTTACCATGCGGACTTGGGATACAGTTCATTCACGGGTAAATGAAGAACCTATATTTATATTAATTACATTTTGGAGTCAGTTTGAACCATATAACAGTGACGTTTTATTTTTATTGTGTAGTTTGGATGTTGCGGCGTTGATGGCTTTTCAGATTGGTTTAACTCTGGAGAGCAAGTTGTTCCTGATTCTTGTTGCCTTGATGTTGCCCCAGGTAAAAATACTTAGACATGTAGAAACTTGACATTTCATATTACTGGGATCAACTTTCCTCCTCAATATTTATTTAAACAGTTGGTCAGTCACTTAAGCATTTTCCGGGCAACCCATAAGCGTCGTTACATTCGAAATTGAACCAAACTTACATGACATGCTGGTAGTTTGGGTCATCCAAAGAATTCTTTTATTTTTTTTACTCAAATGGTCAACCCCTTGGGTTAAGAGTCAAGGGGAAATATTAAATGAGAATGTGTGATGACTCATGATTAAAACATGTCAAGTGAACCATTACCAGTATTCTTTTAATGTTTGTAACGTAATTTTAATCTTAATAGTGTAGTCGAGTTAGGGGAGGAGGCGAGGAGAGGACACTATTGGTGTTAATGATTCTAATAATTATTCATTATGGGTCGAATGTGTTAACGTTATAATAGACATTCATGCAAAGGTGTCAGCCACGTCTCTATGGTGTCTGTTTATTTTTTCTGTTTCAGGTTGCGGTGCCATTTTAGACCCTACAAAGTGGCATAAGAAGGGTTGTCTCGCTCAAATCCAATTTTATGTTCTGGAACAACTGCACTTGTTAGCATTTGCCATTGTCGCAATTGTATTTTTACAGGTAAGAATAAAAATACCGAAAATTTGTCAACAGCAAACTATTTCACGTCTTCTTTAAACATAACTCTTCTTGTAGTGCTTTACTACACTTCTGGCATTATGCAACCTCATGACACAGTCACATTGACAAATTGTCTAATTTTTCAACTCATTTGCCCATTGCCATTTTTTCTTGTTTTACAGTTGTATGGGATCATTGCTTCGACCTTACTTTTCTATCACATCAGAACCCCTAAAGGTCCCCAAGCCTTCAAAGCTTATCGTTACGAGAGGGCGAAAATGTGACTTTCAAATATAAAAAAGGAACACGATGAACATGAAGAAGGGAATATTTAACAGCATGTATGATTTTTTCCAAGTGTGTGTATCAATTTGAGTAATTTCATGATGAAGTGTGTTATTTTTTTGCTATTGTTGTTTTTCCTACTTTACTTACAAACATGTAGTAACGCTATTATCATCGTGGCACACCCCATCATCATCTAATATGCCACATTTGTTTGCCAAAGTGCCATGCTACTATTACGTATGACTGCAGTCAAATAATAATGGCAAAATGAGAAACATTATTTGTCTGACGCAAGAGATGCAGTTGATTCGCTATTGGTAAAAATATACTTTAACTTCTACCTCCATAATATCAAATATCTAATCCACACAGTAACAACTGCACTACATACTTTATTGCATTCTAATTGTCATCTATAGTATTACAATATTGTGTAGAATATGTACCTAGCTGTAAGAAAGTGGAACTTCCACTTGACTACCAAAAACTCATCTAACATTTACTACTAAACGTTATTCAATTCATAAATAGTCATATTATTTAATGTTACCACTACCCCTTCTACAATAATTATTTCTTTGCTGATACCTACACACAGAGAGCACACAACGCGATACAAAAGGGAGAAAAATCTTTACTGATTGTTATGCTGCACAAATTGTTAATCGACCGTTTTGATTCCTGAACAATCTGCATGCTTTGTGCTGCTGTGCGTGCGTGCCTGTGTCGTTGTTGATTGTTGTGGTGGTGATGAATAAGATGTATTGTTGTTTTTGAATTGATGTTGCTGCTGCTGCTGTTGGTTTACTACCAAGAGGAACCTCTTTTCATTGTGGGCCCAAGCAATCGTACCGGTGCTGTTGTTAGTATAGTGGTCATAATAGATTTCGTTGTTGCATATACTCTCTTACGGCTACGCAATAATATTATTTTATTCATGCTAATAATATACCTACGTAGATCCTTTATAATATCTTATCGTTGCAGGGCTTTATTTCTAATCATTTGTAGCCACTATTTTTCCGCATCATTATTATTGGTTTACATAATGAATACTGGTAAACTTATTACTTAAATATCAACAACATGCATAAAAAATTGGGCATGTAAATACAATACATTCTTTTGTAGCATTCATTTGTGCGTAGTTAGTATTTTTATAGTAGATGCACAAATTATATTGGTAGGTTCTATTTGCGATAAGGGTTTGGTAGTATTTTTGGTTATGTGAGGCTTAAGGGCAAAGTAATGTTATAGGAAAGATTTAATGTCCTGTCCAAGGTGTTAGCCACATCTCTAACAGTCCAGCGTTAGGGAATAAATGCGACAGAGAAATCGTGGAAGCTTATCTGTGTTAATGATTACTAAAAATGTGTTCACAACTTTTTGTTTTCTCTCAGCCAAATGAAGTAAGGAAAATGACCTGTGAATTTTGGTGTATTTATGGACCAAAGAAATATTATAGAAAAGAGAAACAATAGAATCTCAATTTCCTGTCGAAGTTTTGAATAAAATATGTGTATATGGTTTATGCGCAGTGTTGCTACTACATACACGCAGGCGCACAAACGGTCTCTCATACTCATTCACACACTCTCCCTTTCAAGCAATCTCAAAAAAATAATGAATTCTGTGCCAAGATTATGAGGTCTGATGGTCAACCATTTCTTCTAATAAAAATTCTTCGAAATTCTTTGTAACAAATTGATGATAAAGTTCATAACATTTACTTACAACGTTATACAGCGTAATTGTAAAAATAACGTGGTAATATTTATAAAGCGTTTTAGCAAGAAAACTCTCGAGTAACGTATCACAGTATGTCAATAGCAAAAGCTGATAATCATACTCTCATTTTGCGTAATTAGCAGTAAATTTTATAACTACGTGAATTGTATATTTGAGAGTTTACATGGTGGAAGGTAGAATGAATTAAACTAACAAAATGAAATCATTGTAAAAGGAGTACTTATACTCGCGTTACTTATTGCACCAAAAGCTACGAAATATTTTTGTGTGTATGTATATATTTAATTTTTTGTAGTATAGTATATTATATTAATATGAATGTTGGTTGCCTAGCAACCGAGACGAGGTTATATCTGAATTCAAAAATAGTTTTTTGTTGGAAATTTTTAGACGGGTTTATGTATTAGAATTTATTGTCTACGTTGTTTCGTATTTTTATTTATTCAAAAGAAAATAGTAGATTATTTGACATTTCACCATTCCAAACGTAGGTGATATTTATATTTTTATGGGCAAATTAGTTGCAATATTGTTACGGATATTTAAGAAAATGTTGAGAAATCAATGCACACGTCCACTTCTAGTAAGAATACCCGGTATATATGGTAAAGTACAGAAAGGCAGCTTATACAGTAACAGAGTTGAAACGGACTATTAAGTAGCTAAAATAGTATTAACCTTGAAAATGTATTTTTTGCCTTTTTTTCTAGTACTATATTAAATTGTTGCCATTTAAAATATTAATTTATATGTTAAGCAATATTATACTCGAAATAAAATTCAAAACTAACGATTGAAATGATAGCGAAAATTTCTGCCTTTATTGTTTTCATGAAAGTCATAAATCTCTTCATCATTTCTCATGTATGTGCGTTGGGATGAATTCAATTCTTTAGCTGTCAAGCTAGTACCATGGCCATGCCACCTCATCGTCATCAACTTGAAAAAAGGAAGTTACATGACGACAAGATTTGTGCGATAAAGGAAGGCAGGTACCTATGCATCGCGTTGCATGCTATTTGTTTCTGTGCTTTGGATGAACTTGCAAACAAATTGCAAGTTGCAGTTCAGCTCTTTAAAGGAAGGTCTGTGAAAGTCGTTTGGGCAAAGTAGGATTTGAAAGCAATGCTGTAATAAAATGCATTTATTTTTTATGTGGATCTATGGCGAACTTGACTAGTAAAAATATGATCTTGAGGTACATAACGTACACATTGTATGATTAGAGCAGGTAATCGAAGGAGACAAGTAAAATGCCTATCATCACGACACATTTCATAAAACATGAATCATCAACGATATGATAACTATCGATATAGATAATAACTCTATAATGTACAGATAAGCATTAAAGAGGTTCTGCGAATTGTTTGGAATATTGCAAACTTTAGTGTTTAGAATTATTTCCAAGTATTTATAATGCATTTTAGTCGCACATTTATGTCAGAGTAATTGCTATGTATTTCTTGGTTTTCTAACGTTTTCTCAACTTGTCCCCATAAAAGGTGACGTTTAAGTTAGAAAACTTACCAAACTGATCTTATTATATATGAATTGAATGATGCTTTTAGATGGTTTCGAAACTTTAACGATTGCTATCGATCACGGATAACCGTTTGCACTGGAAATCACGCAAGCTATTGTAGTAAAAATACCGTTAAAATCGGAATTTATCGTGAACAGCCAAACGGACAGACAAAAGCAATGAAACTAATATGTACTGCAGTACACAGCACTTAATTATCGTAGGAATAATTATTCTATAATATGAATTCGTCTTCCTGATTGAAAAGCAATAGCTTATTAAAAAATTGGTATTTTATATTTTATTTCATTTTCAACACTTTAAAGCTGTGTGCAAAATTCCATATCGCTTCGTTGTTTATTTTGTTATATTTTAATTGAAGAATGCGTACACTAAAATGGAGGAAGCAAAATTGATAATCTCTCTTCTTGATCGTCCACCGTAATAAATAGCCAACAAAATGTTAGCACTTAAAAAGAAAGGAAGTTTTTCCCGATTTCAATACGCACACGTGTGTGTCATCAAACTGTACTCATACATTCTTTTTCATATGCAGTTGCATGTTTCAAACAGGCTTAATTTAACTATTATTGTACCCTCGCATCCAGGTCCTCGAACAATAATTGTTTGTATTTTGTTCATTTTCGCTTACTTTTTTCACAAAAGAGTGTAACTGGCACCATCAGACGTTCACACAATTCCTGGTATTTTATTAAAATAACATGTAATTTAGGTAAATAATGGACGTGTTCTACCAGAAATTTTACAATAACTACTACTACTACTTCAGGTGTAATTTTTAATGTTGAGTTAAAACTGGAATAGTATGATGCGAGTGTCGGCAAGCGCTGAATGTCGATTTAATTATGGGAAATTTCATTAATCTTTTCCATGAGTGTAAAGTGAGCAAATACGGAAAATAAACCAATAATTTAAGAGTTTCTTATTTTAGCTGTATATTTTTCAAAAAGCACATCTCATGTCGATGATCGGAATGGCATGCAGCATGGTTTTCAGTTCATGTTATTCAATAAAATAAATATATCCAACCAAGGTGCAATTTATGGGAATCTCCTTTGATCTTCTGAGATTTTTTAGCCATTTTTGAGGTACCTGAAGCATGATACCTAATTCAACTTTCAAATTCATCCCGTTACGTAATATCGGATCATGGAATTTGAGGCAATCATACAATTTCGTGCAAGTAACTGCCTTCGCATCAGTTTAAAAATTAGTCTGATTTTTACGCTAATCGCTTCACTTTTATGTACCTTTCAATGAAACAGTGTAAATATATCCTGGAGGGTAAAGTAACGTTATCTTTTGTAAAATAGTTTAAATTTATCATGCAATCCACCATTATTTATTCTTGAGGTTGGTTAAGGTCCCTTAATAGCTTTAATGTTGAAAGATGACCCAATAAATTTCACGGAAGAAAGATGTATGAAAGTGGCAAAATCAAAGTACTTTGCAGATAATTTATATCCAAGTCATTCAAATTAACTGATCAAGACCAATAACGGATGGACAGACAGTGGAAGTACCGTAACTATTAATATGGTAATGATGACTATTATAGTAATCCATCAAAAATATGTGAAAAAGGAAAATTCTCTACGAAACTAAATAAAAAAAAGCATGATTCGCGATCAGGAAAAGAAATCGACGGATAAGTAGCATAATAAGAGTACACACGTCCACTTCATTGATTCTTAGGAATTAGCAGAATGAGCATAATCACAATGTTCCCTTGTTGGTTGATGTAATATAATTCAGACGAAGATCGTGACAAAATTATTAAATAATGCATTGTAGACTGATAATAATGCAATGCACAATTCGCAACAATCAGTGTTACTACTAGAGTGATAGGATGTTACAAGCATATATGAGTTTATTATCACTTTGATGATGACTGCTATTATGGGAGCTAATCAACCAATTCGAGATTTTTTTTCCTTTAAAAACTATTCGGTGCTTGTACATGAATTGTGACACCTTTTTTCCAAATCTGAAATGAAAGCTGTCAAAAAAGGAAAAGGCAGGTTTTGCTTCATAAGTAAGAATCTCGGCGTTGCACATTTTTGCATCATAATCACCAATAAAATAAGAAGATCCCTTAAGAGTCAATTACTAATAAGAAGCAAATCCTACGTTTTTACTTTTGCTGACTTCAACAAAATGTTCGAAGCAGTTAGTATTTAGGGGACGCTACGTTGATGGCAAATTAACTGTTTTGGGTACTGCACTTATTATGAGCGACATCAGTACATAGTCTTTTGTACTTTGTAGACTGGTTGAATTACCATTGTTACTATGATTGAGAATGTGCATAGATAAAAGGGATAATATGTTTTCAAACTATGATTTCTTAACACCTTTTTATTTTACAGACGACACACTCTTCGAATTTGCTGCATTTTTGCAAATTATCAACATTAGCCTTTTATTTTGTTAGGATAAAAAAGATGATTTGTACTTTGGGTAATAGTAAAAAATGCTTCAATGATGCATACCTGTTTGTCATTTGTCATCCGTCGTGTCGTGATTTCCTTGGCGTAGTGCACTTGATGTAACAATGCTAAGTGCCTCAACTGACTGTTAGTTACGAGATAAGTATAATGCATTAGGTGACACAAGATGCACAATTGGTGTGATAATAATAATAAAGTCAATTTTCTTTTCGACAGTTCCTCGTCGCGTGTGACAAGTTCTGTACATTTGCATTTGATGAGTAGGTAGTCAAACGGTTCTCATAATCATAATGGTTTACATGCTTCATTGATTAATCAATATTTGGTTGGCTGACTTGATATTTTGACCACATCCGACTTTTATTATCATCTCTGTTTTCCAATATATTGATTTCCATAATAATTATATAAATATATAAATGATAAGTTTTCTTTGCGCGGAAGTACACAGAAAGAAAATAAGAAAGTTTCTTATAGAATTCTCCCAATGGCAGAATTATCAATTTGTCTGGTCTGACAAAAATGTAGTTTGTATAATTGATTAATGAGCAATCAGGTAGGTAGGTATATAATTAAATATCAACACGTGTTATAGTTAAAAGAACATTGGCATCACTTTACTTAAAAACTATAACTTGTAAAAAAAGGTAGGTGCAGCTGAAGGGATAACTCAATTCATTTTAATATTACTTATTGCACAATCACTTCGTTTCGTTAATTGATTAGCGGAAATGGGAATAAAAATGCTAATAAATAGGATAGCATGATTCCAATCATCCGTTTGTCTGCTCCCTTTAATTGGTATTTCCACACGAGTCTTGTTGCCAACGAAACGAGGAATCTTAATCATCAATTATTGCTAACATTAAGACTTCACATGTAAAAGACGTATTTTAATCACTAAAAATATAAAAAAAATATAATAATCCTCATATTAGTTACTCTGTAGAAATGCTTGTATTTAATATGCATAAAATCTGCAATGACTAATTTAGGTTATTAGGATATACCTAACTTAAGTACATATTATATGTAGCATCCAATTGAACAAGCCATATTCATCGATTCTCATAATAACCTTTTCCTTTTTGGCGTCTGTGGGGGGCTACTGTTGCGTTTGTGTTTAATTGAGATTTTAAGATAAACTATCGTCTTGCGATAGATATATCTGTATTCAATCCACTCCCTCGCAACCAAACGACTATGTTATTTGTTTGAGTTAGTAGAGCTGTCGATCACAATTAAGTGTAATTAAATTAGGATCATGGATGCCACAAATGACTTTTAGACACATGCCCAATGCAGTTGCATATCCACATCCGTCATAACGTATTTAATTAAACTTTAGGTTCGCAATAACTTTACCAGGTTCACGTTCTTTTGCATTCGTCCACCCACTCAGGGTGCAGTGCAGTGGTTCTTGGAAGTTGTTAAAACTAATAAAACCTAGATTTTTGTCGTTTCCTGTATGGTGCATGATGTAGGTACATAGAACATGCAGAGATGATGACATGCACCAGCAGACATACCTAATCAAATCATCATCATCATCATAAAGCAACCATACATGCACATCCATCCATGCTACCGAAGAAAGTAGTTCAACTCAACATATAAAACCAAATATCCTGTAACTTTTTTTAGTCAAACGAACTAAAGGAGGATTATTTTATGACAACCAAGTGACTGAAATAATGGAGGGGGTTTTACCGTAAAACAGCAAAAAAATATAGCAATAAAAATCGGTCAAACAAGCCATATCGAGTTACGCAATACGTACTTGCATATTATTATCACATCCAATATTACAAATATTATGTATGTATTCTACTAGTAGTATGGGTAAAAAAAAGTGAGCAAATAATATTTGGGAAATAAAGTAAGTTCAAATATTATAAAGGATTTAAACTCATTATATTGTCAATCATTAGGGAATTTTGGAAGGCCATACATACTACTCATTTTTATTGGACTAATGCCGACTGTACTGGGTGTACATGCTAACTGCTGAAATTTTATTACTTAATTTATGTTTTACAGCTTGCATCTCAACTTTGAAATTAATGTAAGTTATTAATTGGTTTGAGAGCTAATTTTTCAATCAATATATGGTGTGCCGTAAAACGCTTTATCCAAAAAAGTGGTTATTACAAAGCTGATGTATCATGTCATATCAATTATTATGTATTTATTAAATAGCGTAAGTTACTGCTTGGATTTTTCCTTTTTTGCCAATCCATCCATTTTCTCTGTCCGTCAATTCCAAAAACCTAATCCCATTTATATTACATATTCATTTTATGCGGATCGCACCTTACGCTACTTTGGTACTTTCGTTGTACTGGTTTGATGATAAATTTCCTTTAATAGAAAATCAAATAAACCTTTTAGAATTTATTGCGAGGCGTCAATTATAAAACGTTTTATTCAATGAATGGTCTAGATAAATACTATATGGACGTAGCGATTAACAGTTTGTAACGAATTATACGTATGCATGTGCATTAGTATCAATTGAAAGTCTCCGCTAACTGCTTATCACCATCATCATTAAGTACATAATTCATATTAAATTAGTACTTAACACATAACACCTGCTTTAAAAGGTGCACGTAGGTTAAATAAACAGAGTAGCCACAGTGCTATTTGTAGAACAAATTAACATTTCTACACATGATAAAGTACGTCGAGGATCAAATTGAGTGAGATAAAAGGAATGTATAACTTTTGAACAGAGATAAAATACCTTCTAGGATAATTATATAATTTTTTAAATATCCTTAAACCTAAGGAATGAATGAAATTAGACGGGTGTTGGTTTGCTACTATAGCAACGTTTGAGAGCGAACAACGGTTACAGTGCTACGTTGTATTTCCTTTACTAGTGTAGGTATTGTAAAAGCAATCATTTCAGGAATATTATACGATAGGTTAATCCCATGAGTAGAGGGTGTATGAGATAAAATTGGAATTTTACAAGAACTCAAATACTCTATTTGATTAGCATAAATGTAACAAATATGGATTCATGTAAAGTTAAAATTACACAAGTGCATCGCATTCATAGCACAAAATAGATAATTAATTTAATTTCATCTTGACGACGGTTAAACTTATTCAGTTGAATAATATACGGCACTAGCAATAAGAGTATGACTTTCGTATTCCTTGAGCTTTCATAGCAACAGTAAGACTATTCAGCGTCAACTCTTTGTTGGAAGCGCTTCAATGTGCATGCAATATTGAATATTGTACAAAAAGTATATCAATGGTTATTACGTAACTGGGCTAACTATTATTTTATTACTTTATGTGTCTTATATTATTATTATTATTTATTGCTTTTCATCGTTATCAAGCGGAAACAAACTAATTTTTATTGGCAAAACAAAAATCGTATGAATTTAATACATAAATCCATACAGCCTCCCCTTCAGTCCCTCTCAAAAAATCAAAAATAAGTAAAACAAAATAACACGTAAATAGTATCACCAAAATTTACGTTATGTATGTTGATGGTATAGTCATATTAAATAAATGTTTGCATGTAATGATAACTTGTTTTTAGTTAATACCGGACAGACACCAATGCTTGGGTGAGTTTTAAAGGCTTCATTAAAAAGTCATAATAATCTTATAATCTAAATAAAAAATAGGAACAGTTCCTTTCATATTATTGCATTTGCCACAGGCAAATAAATACTTTGTTCGACTTTAAATTTGCAAGTGCACCAGTAGTGGATGTCCGGAACAGATTATGAGTCTCAACGCAGAAATACTGGGCTTTATTTGTATGACGTCTTTGTTATAATCTTTTTGTTCCTTTCTGGCAATAGCAGCAACTCTAAAGGTCATTAAAATGTATAGAATGAACGCTATGTACAGTACGAGCACAATATTTGCTCTAAATGTGCATCGATCGTATCATCCAAGTAAATAATTAAGCTTAGCATACATCACTTCACAACAAAAATGTACCTTTATTATTAATAATATTAACGGTTATAACATTTTATAATAGTCAAACAGAAGCCTTTCGCTTTCCTTGTCCATATTGTTTGATGATGACTAATCGTAAGTAGTGTTATGTATAGGTATGCAATGATGTAATTTGTTTGCGATTCGATTTAAAAAGAACCTTATCAAAATGAGTAGCTTCATCTCATCCCTCACGTCAACTGCTCTCTGTATCAATTTTATATGAGAGTAGAACGGAAATTGTTGTAGTATTGAATGTATTCATTGCTTAATTAATTATCGTCTTCTTCCTCGTTTGGGCTTGGAGAATGACCATTTGGATGCGACTACAAAAGATTGCATGCAAGAGTGCATAATGTGCTATCTCGGAAGAAAACAAGGAACATTATTCTGATATATAATTACGGAGAAATCTACAAAAGACAAAAAACACGAACGATTTTGTATTAGATAGATGCACTATAATTAATGACGATGAAAATTATGATGTTCCTTCGCTTAATATCCAAACTCATAAATTCATACTTTAAGAACTGCCGACCGTCTTTTGCACGGGATATGTCGAGTTGATAAATATGATGGAGTCCGTTTCCTTACAGCTCTGCATTTGTAAACTTTTCCACAGCGATAGCTGTAATGAACTTAAAATATTTTACATAATAATCGGCGAAAAAAGTGCAATCATGATTGGTGCTGACAAGGATGGTAAAATGTTAATGATAAGGAAATAGGAAAAGATGTTTTTTTAAAGTTCTCTCAAAAATAAACAAAATATTTAAAAAATTTGCTTGTTTCTTGTGCTGCTGGTTGTTGCTAAACTTTTGAAAACAAAAAAAAATTATTTTTTATGTTAACCGATGATTGCGTGGTCGTAGCAGTTTTGTGACTTGACTGATGAATGAATAAACAGCTTGAGGATCCTGTACATAATATGCAATAGTATAGAATGCATGCATCTAATTGAGATGGGCATAACATTTTACTGCTGGCGTTTCTGTTGTTGTTGATGATATTGCTGATGACACGGAATAATAACTGTCATAAAACTTTGTTATGAAAGCATTTATAAAGCTCACGCTGTGTCACTCGCGTCTGCCGGCTTTGCTGGCTATCCTTTTGGTCAGCTCTTATTCTACGAAGATGACGACGTCCACGAAAACGACAAGATGGCGATTAATTAGGAGAAAATCAATTGTTATTCTTAAAATGCATAATATGGTCATCTTAGGGAAGAAGACTAATATGCAGTAGTATTCTATGTAGTTTTTCTTCGTCAACAACATGTACCTTGCATTAAAAAATTGCACTCCACTTTGAGTGGTCAGTGGTTATTACTACCTTCACAGTTATAGATGTAACAGTTCTTGCAAGAAGAAAAATGTCAGTGTTATCATCATCATTGTATCGAATCACGTACATTTTTTGTGAATCAAGTCAAGTCTAACCAAACAACAAAGCGTGTAATATGTTGACGTTGAAGATGAGGACCATGTCTTGTAGTGAAGCCCCTCTGGTAGTATAAGGGCAAGTAGCGACACTATTGACCTAGTACACCCTTTATAAGTGACTAAAGGTACAAGTGCAAGTACAATTTTCTCCGTCTATGTAATCATACAATACGTTATAATAATTATTTGTCTAATGTTATGTTTTTGAAAAAAATTGAAAAACAGGTAATATTATCTTGATTCGTGTTCACGCATACATATTGTATACACATAACATGATAGTTAATATATTTTATGTGCTTTTTTCAATGCTGTTGTAACCACAGTCCACTATCAGCCAAACATTACCAAAAAGGCAAGCATGCATCACCAATCCCAACAATTAAAATGGAATAGTAGGAAAAAATCAACTTTTTTCGAATGTCAACATACAAGAGGAGATGAGCATTACAGTAGCGGCAAGGAGACTCTCTTTTCATTAAAAATGATTGTTAAATGACCGTTTTCTTCTGTTGTTCTTGATGTTGATGCAATAATTATCGCTTCGCAACAATTGGTTTGGTTGGGTAGCTTATCACTTTACCACCACTGCCGGCCAACCCCAGCAACCCAGCCACGTTTGTTGATGATGATTACAAAGTTGGATTGCATATACATTAGTATTATTGCATCGATCATCGTCATCATCATGAAACATACAAACAAACACGTTACTACGGCGAATCAGTTTTTGCGTTTATGTATTTATGTTAAATTGTTACAACGACGACAAGTTTGAGAATTATTACGACATACTAACAACTTACATTCTTTACTATCATTTTTAATTTTCAAGGATCTTTGATAGATCATTCATTGGAAAATGGATACGTACATACATACTTCCGCTTTATGTTCAGAAGAAATAGACGAATTTTTTTTGACTGATAGTAAAAGGTGATGTGAAAAGGGAAAAGAGGATGTTCACGACAATGTCTGGCATGTATCCTTACTACTTCTAAATAAATAATAATCATAATAATAATAACTAAACTACTTTATGCGTCACCACAACCAATTCCACTTCCACCACCACCACCTTTATGTGTAGCATCAGCGTCAATGAGCCAGTAGAAAAGTAGACAAGGCTAAAAGTTCTAATAGAGGTACAACCACAACGGTCAAGAACCTTATGAGGTGAAATCAGGATCCAATCTTCATCATGATTAGTGCTCATCACCATGCGCATATAACCTTGCTACCACTACCACACTAAAACAACAAACTTTTGACATAGGAATTTTACTGAAAAAATGAACAAAGTGAATGGACTTTTTTGGAAATAAGTGAGTCATTTTGAAAGATGCTTTAAAGGGCTTGGGTGCCCAACATTCAGAAAAACTGTTTTCCTTAAAGAACCACGCAATGACAGAGAGGCAAATGGCAAAGTGAAAGTGAAAGAGGTGTATGGGCTTGCTCAGCTTTCTTACACAGCGGTACCCAAAAAAACGTCAGGACAAATTACATAGATATTGCATGTCTTCATACCACATGAAAAAATTATTGTTCTGATAAGATTTGATGATGTAAGGAAAAGACCGGTTGATTATTTCCTTTTAACCTACCTACACGGTTCATCAATTTTCAGAATTTTAGATCTACCTACCTACATTGCAAATTATTTCCGAATAGAACTTTCTAAATATTTCTCCAGGTACCAGATGAATGACCTGGATTTAGTACTTCGCAACATGTCTATACATAGGTATATACATAATTTCAACTTAAAAAATAATAGATTTGCTCATCGCACTATCATTTTCTCTGGAATGGAGAAATAAGAGTAATTACTATTACATGTTTTATAATGTTTTAAGTAACGTAATGCAAGTTTTTAGTTTAGTAAATTAAATATGATGACTCATATAGTACACAATGAACCATTACGCAAAATGCTTTACGTTTTGAGCTTCTTGAGCAACACAATATCTATCCACATGGCATTGCCCTAATAATTATTCAGTGTCACGTCATTAAAGTTAGATTTAAAAAGCATTGGAAAGTAATAATATTCTAATATTTCGGATAGTTTTCTGATTGCAGGTGAGTGTCCTCTTACAGAGTTTCAGGTTTTTTTCATATGCAATTTTCTAAATTCTCCAAAAGTCTTAAAATTTTATGTTGTATTAATAGATATCTAAAGTGAATTGCGCAATAGATAAAAAGTCACATTACCGGCCTGGCCACAGAACGGTGATAACGACTATATAAAAAAGGTGTTTTTCATCCTTTGTCTCTCCTTCGCAATCTATGCGCATTCATACATCCTTATACCACTTATATTTCATGATTTCTTACTGTTCTACTTTTTAAATGATGATCATGATGATGACAACTAACAAATACTGCTGATGCGATGTCATGTCAAAGTTGTAAAATGTCCTTATGTTTTTTTCATAAAAAATGTATGACTTGACTACTGCATCTGTAAACATAAAGTCTACTATGGATTGACAAAAAATGTAAAAAAAATGTAAAAGAATTGGGAGCACGACGAAGATTAGGGAAAAATGTAATTTAACAATTGATGCTTTACTTATTATGAAACATATTCATCGTAATTGTGCATCATCATTATCTTCCTTCGTCATTATTGCTATAATATTACGAGTTGTATGTATTCCTTACTGTTAATCTGTTAGTTTCGTAGGCCACCCTTACATTCCTGTTCTTGCATGCATAATGATAACTCTAATACACCCTTTCAAACGGACGGGATGCAGATTTATAATTTCTGAAATGATATCATTCCTGATCAAGCTTTGAAGTTTGTGTGTTCTACAATTTTTTTTCCATTATTATGCCCATTACACAAGCATATATTATTATTTTACATTATCTTTATTATCATCGGTAGTTTGTCCATTTACACTTTTTGGGAATTTCAAATTTCCTCACATGATTTGTTTCATCATAATGTTGTGGGTCATTCTTCCCAAAATCCTATTCCAGATTATCCGTAACTTCAAAATGAAGAAGTACTAATCGACGGGGATGCTGCTGCTGATGGTGTGCAATTACAGTTGCGAGAGGAATCTTTGAAAAAAATGCTCAATTGATTTTTTATATTTAAATTTAAACACGCGGTACGGTAAACAGGATTTTATTACTTTTTGCAGTCATTAGTCACAGAAATAAGAAATATGATGATAGTTAATGTGTGACAAGGTGATTCAAATCGACAAGGTAAGGTTGGGCATATGTACTTGTGAAGCGTTACTTTTCTCTGATTTTGAAGGAAGATTCATCTTGATATCTAACTTCCTAATAACTTTGATGATTTTAACACGACAGATTATAATTCATTAACTAATTTTTATATAGCATTGGAAACCGGACAATGACAAGTAACCTCGCTGACTTGAATTGTTTAAGAAAAACATTGTTATGTTTTTACAAATTTTCATTCGTTTCCAATCAAAGAGAAATTAAAAGAGATAAGGCTATGTATGAAAAACGAAATTCGTCACGTATATGTCAATTCAAAAAAAAGAGCAAAGACGCCAAAGATATTACTTGGCCTCAAGTGTTGGTTTCTGACATGCCGTTTTTGTATCTTGTTCTGTCATCATATCTTTTCTAGATGGATGTATTGCTGTTGAGACGCACATAAAATCAAGTACACTTACATTTCTCACATAATATCTCATAAAGCAATATATGTCTATTTTTTCCTCTTCTGACTTTTGACCGACATGTACTTCCATATATCACCTTCACTATAGCAAACACAATAACACGATAATATCATCATTATTGAATTATATTGTGCTTCGTTTAGATTTAAACCTAATCTTATTTGTAAGTGCACAGATTTATATGTAAGTTTTGGTAAATAACAAACCAGAGACAGTGGACTTAAAGCATAAGCGTTTGAACAACTGCATTTTACTGACAAGTTACCGTAGTAATGTTTAGTTGCCTTAATTAATGTAAAGTTCACATGCAAGGTTTCCATAATATGAAGTACTTCTACTTCTGCTGCATATTAAAGATTAGCCATTACATTTGTATTCAACACCGCAGTAGCAAGAAACCTTACCTACGTCTGCTGTTGCACTCCTTTCACAAGACACACATCATCATTGTAATATTATAACCTTTGTGGTATGTGAAGATATTTATTCAGTTATGTTTAATATGCACCATATTTTTTAGCTTGTGTCACAATATCTGCTCTTATTTCTGCTAGAATAGTGACTAG
>JAHZMV010006889.1:0-28838 GCA_027743765.1 Coecobrya sp. COE2
TGTGGCGGCGACTGGAGCAAGAGCAACAAATGAAAATGCAAAGTAGTGGCACAAGTTAGCATTGTACATTACATATAGCGTACATTAAAAGTAGCTGTTTGTGGCCGTTCGTAGTAGTTTCTCGCTGAGAGAAGCACAAATTTTAATTAAATTGCCCATGCCACTAGGCAAATACAGAGAGAAAAGTGAGCACAAGCGCCTGGTTCACTCTAGTGCCTACTTTGCACTACAACAGTTTTGATGAACAATTAGTGCTACTACTACTACGGGTAATCGAACATGGACAAAACCATTGAACTAACCACACACATTTTAATGAGCATTTACGGATATTATTAGCCTAATGCTCAGGTTAACTATTTATCGTTCCTGTTGTCATTATCTACAGCGTTCTACAAAACTGCTTGCCTGAAACTTTGCGAGCATTTAGTGAATAATTTGTTGTTGATGCTACTTCAATCAACGATTTTACTTTTCTAAATGTCAAATGCCAACCTGAGTTGAAATAGCAAACATGATTTTTCAAATAGTAAACTGGAAAATGAAAATTTGGGCTGAGAAAAGACAATGTTATGTAACCATTTATAATTAAAATCTAGCTTGGAATCTACTACAGAAATAGTAAAGGAGGCCCTGTTTCTGATTCCATCTTTGCCACAAAAAGCATCACTACGACAAACAATAGGTGCCTGATGCCGAGATGCCGTGCTGAAACTTGTTATCTTGTTTTCAAGGAAACCAGTATTCTCTTGGCTTGCTAAACATTTTCGATTTTCAGTCGGATGATGGTGAAAATAAGTTGATAAATGACCAGTAAATTGTGCAGATGTGCGTTATGCGTATGCTACTACTACTAGTGCGATCTGCAGATTTGCGTCAAAAATCTACGTGGGTGATTTGTACCAACGTATTCACACTTTCCTGTAACATGTATGTATATGCACCTACCCTGTGGAAAATGTCCATTTCACTCGTAAAATTAATGATCACAGGATGACTGCCGTTATCTACGTACTACATGTTCTACCCTTTGATGTTTGCATTTAAACCAAGAAACCTTTCACGTTTCTCATTCTACAGTAAGGGATTCATGCCCAAAAAGTGGGAATTCTCACGACATGCATGCCTATAAGAAGCCTGCCAAATCAACTTTTAAACTTTTTTGATTGCATTAACAAAGTCCTGACTGTTTAAATATGAAGCTGCTGATTTTTAGTTTGCATGGTTATTAGTCGTTGGCAAATTCATGGTTTTACTTTATTTTGAAAAGATCTTGAGTAAAAAAATTTTTTTCGTAAAAAGTCTTAAATATACAAGAGAGATACAGTTTAACGTTTAACTCTAGTAGTATTTGTAGAAGAGAAATAAAGTTGAAAAAAGTATACTCACAGCTATTCAAAAACCAAGAGGGAGGCTTCAACGCATAAAAGTTCATAGCAATTTTTTTCTTGTGTCCTTCTTTCAGAACCCAACACGACAAAGTTTTTTTTAAAGTTTTGCTCTCATACAAGTGATACTTGTCCCTATTTTAATTTGTCAGCAGAAATGGAGGGAGGACTTTTGCCAGTCAACGGTGTCAACTGAAAACACGAGAGTAGTGATTGATGGATGATGTGTTGCAGAGACGATGAAAATAAATGATACTGCTGTGTGAGTCGCTGAAGATGGTGTTGCAGATGATGAAGAAGGAGGTGGTCAACAATTACGTTACAATGCGGCCGATGTGACGATGATGATGACGTAAACAGGCATCCACGTAAAAACAGACATACAAGAACAACAATTGGTAAACTAAAATTCACACACCGAGTCAATTATACTTTATATCTTTTTTCATTTTCCTACAAGGTTACTAAACTATATAAGCCGTCTATATAGATATATTCAACACGAGAAAGAGAGAGACAAGGATAGTATATATGCGAGAGAGCTTATTTATCAAGCAAAAAACGGAAACAACTAGTGGAAAGGAAAGTACAGTGCAATTCTACCTAGAGATGTATATATGTATTGTTGAATGTGTATGTATGCATAGAGTGTGTAAATTTTAAATCGGATCAAGTTCAAATACCCATGAACATGTGCAGAAAGTTGTATGAAACGGACGGAACGCATTAATTAAATAAAACATAAAACGCATTAATTTTGCTACTTTTAGCTCCACACTGTTTGCAACACTGTTGTGTTTCTTGATGCGATGAAAGGAACTGATGAAAAATATATACATTTTCGCCAAAAACCGGACCACGTGGCAACAACAACTGTGCGGCAGCTTTTGGTTACGAAACTTATGCTACACACACAAGCTGGGCAAACAGGAATGACGGTATTGATTACATTTTTTGGGTGTTTTTCTCTCCCTACCTACCAGCTACCCACTCTCGACTCACATACCAGTGGAAACTAAGCTGCCAAAGTGGAAATGGAGAAATAGAAAGACATGCAATTAAAGCGCTTTTTAGCCTATCCTTACTTGCCACTACGATAACTATGCCACCACGGCCGCCGTCACCGTCCACTTTATTTTTCTGTCGATGTCCTTAGCAGCAGGCTTTGCTACTCTGCTATCATCGAAGGAGTGAAATGACAATAAATGTTGCAATCACGTCACGCTTCCCTTCTCATTCTCCTCCACCACTAGCAATGCACATAGGTACATATAGATATGCGCCGTGTGTTTGTCTTTTACTGGAGAGGAATTAGGAGAAAATGAACTGTTACTAAATACTATTCATCCTACAATGTCGATTTTTCTAGTATCCACTCCACTTTTCGTCGTCAACCTCGACTTACTCGGAAAATCATCCCTTGAAAAAAAAGTACGAAAAAAATGGGGAAAACGCATCAGTAACAGCACACACATAGCAGCAGTGCGTGCAAAAGTGTTCATTTTATTGTATTAAAATGCTTTCATTAAAACTTCAACTTTTTTCTCTTTTTTTTCTCCTCTATCGTCGTTTACACACAAACACACAATAATAGTGTAACGAGCTTTTCTCTCGCTCTGAGCGTACGCCATTATATTACATATCTATTTGTCTATAATATCCCTCTGTTGGATTTTCCAGGAGGACGAATGCGAGGAAAAGGACAAAGAAATTTTTTTCCATAAAACCGTGTGGCAATAGTGGAGTAGGAAAATGAAACGAAACCACCAGAGCAATAGCACTCAACCATCCAATTGAAGCAAGCCGGAGTACATATTGCTACTGCACCACCAACACTGCCACCGCCGCTCATACGTGCAAAACAATTGAATTATGTATGTACATTCGAGCTTGACTTACTACTAGGCTCTTTTCTCATTCCACTTTTTTCCAATTTCAAGTACCTAAGTCGTTACAGTTACATGCTATTATTGAAAATCACCACCACCAACAGTAAGCATACACTACAGATATTTTATGTTGGTCGTATTTTTTTTGTGCAACCATCGCCACCCCACACACATTACTGGAATATTATTGGTTTTGCAACAGCCACGTCGCTATCAGTTTACTATTCCTATCGGAATTCTATAATATTGGATGCACTTTCCCTTTGACAGACAGTTAGTCAAAAAGAGCTAGGAATTATGTAAGGAGAAGAAGAAAAGTGAGCCAGCGACCGTCTGAAAATAAGCGACAAGGAGAAAGGTGAAAATGCCGAAAAATGGCATGAAAATTGCTTCACGTTTGAAAATACTAAGTTATATCCATATGTGCTTAAACGAGTATAGACAGAAAAAGAGAAGGATAGATGAATGAATATTTTTATCTCTATAATATGCCTACTTTCTATTAGTTTTTCTTCTTTCCTCTCTGTTCTCCTGTATACTACACTAACAGAGCAGAGAAAAGCGAGAGAGATAGAGGGTGAAGTGGCAAAGCCAATAACAATCCTTATTCACTTCACTCCTCTTCTTCTTCTGGTGTGACGGTTATATTCCAGTCGTTCTACGTATTATTTCATGCATTTGTAAAATACTCAAAAGAGACGAGAAGGAGCAGAAGAAGGAGGAAAAGGAAGTGACACTTTGTTTTCCAGCCGTGCGTCCCTGTAGAATCAGCAATGACACTTTTGTGCTGCTCCTTGCTACCATCACTACTACTATTACTGCTCCTCTTATTATATTGCCAGTAGTATGCTATGGCCTGCCCTGGTTTGGCGTGAAAGGCGGAAATGTGCTACTAGTAGTGGTGGTAGTAGTATTGGAGTAGTAGCATTTACGACAAAAAGCAAGAAGAGCTCGGTTGCTTGCTCAAACTTGTTTTTTCCTTCACTTTCTCTCCAGAAATGTTGTAAAGAAATGGTTGAAATAATAATAAACCGAGTAGGCTATTTGGCTTTCTCGCTAACTGATATTAAACCTTCTACTACTTCCACCATCTATTTACTCTGTTTCGCCTGTGTATATTTATAAATGCAGCGAGTCGTTAGAGTCAGAAAGAGCCAACAAGACTCACTTGTCAAATAGTAAATACAATGAAAGTACATCCACCATCACCACCACCGCCGCCAGGATGAGCATTTCTGTCTTCCCCCCGAACTCTCTACTCCTTCAGTGGTTTGCCAACTTGCTGGCATGCTTGGATTTTTTTTTTCATGAGACCATTATCCACTGCATTCTCTGATGTCATCACTCTATCTGAAGAGACAGAAACTGGTTCTGATAACATTTACCACTAAATGCGACCACGTCCCGTTACGATGCTTCCTACGGTGCAGTGAAAAGTTAGTAGATTAGACGACTACCTCAACAAATTATTACTTTCACTCTGCTCCGTTGTGTACGAGAATGCCTTGTTGCTACTATTATGAGTTGTTATTTACTAGAAAAAAATATGAAAATGATTCCCCGACTTGCGTAGTGGGACTCTACTAAAACACTTACCAAATGTTTGGTAACTTTCTCTGACAGTTATACTGGAAGTGAATAAAAATTGAAATGAAGGAGATAAGCAGCTTCTGTCCGGCAGTCCAACAGCTATTTCATTTTAAATCCCAATCCTTCTTCTAAATAAATAAATATGCACATCCTGCTCCTCTACTCGTTGTCTTTCTCCAACAACTCCCACGACCATTTTATTCTCGTAACTGTGTGTACATTTTGCCATTGACTATTTCTCTGCAATTCACACACTATATTCTAGCCCATTCCACTAATAACCGAATCATTTTACTATTCACACGCGGAAAATATAAAACAATTTTTTTATGTTTGTTGGAGAAAGACGACTCAGCAGCATACCATCTTTAATGGGCAGTACGACTGTGACTCCACTGCTGACTATAACTCTTTTATTCCTTTTCCCTCTTCTGTAGATTTTACTTTGTATATATCGTCATTATATCGTGTATATTTTATTCATAATCTATTTTCTCTCTCCCCATTTCACATTATGCCACGGTTGCTGCTACTGCTGCTGCCGTCTCATGTTCTATGAACCATGAGGCTACTTATGTGTGTATGTGTTTGTGTGTGTGTGGGAAGCAAACTTGAAAAAACTTTCCCCTTTTCACCAACCAACCATCCATTTCATTACACATTCACACTATTACTCCTCCGGCCAGACGCCTTCCAGAGTCGCTCTTTATTTTTCCAGCTGAAAATCCGGATATATAAAGATAAAATATATTTGAATGGCTCTGCTATTTATAATAATAATAATAGGATGATCGATTATTATTATTATCATCGTCACATGATGTTGGTATATCCTCACCCGCATCATCGTCATCGTCATGATGATCACCATGAAAAAGGCGTGAGTACAGAGACAGCTGGCGAGTTACATTTTAGGATCTATATGCACTTTCTCCATGCAGAACAGACAGAGACGAAAAGAAAGTAAGTGTCGCAGCAACATGAAAATAATTTAATACGACATGCTATCTGATTTGACAGTGATAACTTTCACTACAAACTATATACGTTCACACGAGGACAATGAGAAGTACGGAGAGAGGAAATCAGGATTTTAATGCGATTCGCCATTCTTTCCAAGTTTGATTTTTTTTTCAACAGGCAACCAAAACTCAAAGGAAGTATACACACAATGCATTATATAACCGGGAGAGAGAAAGTGGGAGCTCCTTGCGGACGAAAGAGACAAGGGAAAGTAGAAGGGAAAAAAGTAGTCAAGCATTTCATCAGCAGCACAGCATCACCGTCCACAAAACGAAGAATAGTTTGGGTGAAAAAAAAGTTTCAATAGTTGTATCTCTGCTGCTGCTGCTGCTCTTGTGATTCTGCTTTACTCTGCAAAGTTATGTACTTGTGATTTTACCCTCTGGAAAAATCTCAAACAAGGAGGAGAGAGAGAAGAACCTGTACTCGGGGAAAAAAGCTTGTAAAAGGCTGTGTTTATAGGAGTGCTGATGATGATGCTGCTGCTGCTGCTGCTACACATGGTATATATACATTTTTTATTAAAATGGATGAGAAGAAGGAAGTGAAGGAGTAGCAAGACGATCACGAATCACACGATCGATGATAATATGACATGAGGACAAAGCGAAAAAGATAATGATAAAGTATTTTAGTGGAAGGAGAGACAGGGATAAGTATGTAATGGAGGAATAAAGTTTCAATGTTGCGTACTTCTTTTCAGACCGGAGAAAATGGAGAAGAAAAGAGTTTTACACAGGAAGAAATCAGTGTTGATCGTGGAAAAGGGAAACAGAGCGGAGGAGCAATACATCGTTGAAAAAAATAGATGACACGCAATGATGAGATGAGATGGGATTATGGCATTAGAATAAAATGATGTAACGGAAGAATTCAGAAGTTTGTTGAAAAAAGTTTCAAGCACGGCAGCCCACTCAACTTTGCTCTAAGCTGCTCCAACAAAACTCTAACAATTATTTTGTACCTTAAACCTGCTGAATCATTATTGTTTAATTATATGAGCCGTGTAGAGCACAGGAAAAAAAATGTTTTCAACTTTCCTAATAAAAAATATATGAATTAGCGATAATTTTAGTGGGGCTCGTGCTCAATTGAAAATTGGAGCAATAAATACAAAATCACTACCTTTCTCTACTAATATTTATACCGATTTGTATTTCCACTTTTCTTGTAAACAAAAAGAGAGCAAATTGCTCACTAAATTACTTTTAATTTATCATTCTACCTTTTTAACTTAAAACTGTCTTGAAAACGTTAGAAAGAGTTACTTTTGATGCTATTGTATAACTTTATCCTTTCATATAAAATAGTATTAAAATAATGTCAGAAAACGTACACATTTGTAATGACAAATTAAACCGTCAGCTAAAACTGCAATAACTGTAGAGGCAAGGCTGCCAAAGGAAACTTGACCAGTATTTGTACATTTGTCTCATTTCGTGGGAAAACTTTAATTGACAGCACATTTACTAAAAATGCAAGTATTGTATTCCATGCATTATTTAATTAGATTCGGTGATTATGAATTTCTTCCATGGCTTTGTGAGAAAAGGTTAAATTACGTAAACGACTTTTTCAGAAATTGAACCAATTAACCCAAGTTTGATATAACTACTAAACTTTAGTAAAGTTACAATGAAATCGACATGTATCATTGATTATATAAAGCGGATACTCCACACTCCACATCCATACATATTGATGCTGCAACAAGTAGACAAGCAGCTTTCCTTCTTATGATGTAACGTTTGGCATTTGGTAACTATTTGCATTATCTTCATTTATGAATGATTTCTATATATATTTAATTGAGCATTAAATATTTATGTGGTCGATTTACCAATTTACTATTATGAAAGAGTTTAATAAGTAAAATCAAATTGTTGCTTTCTCCGTAATCACGTAAACCCTTGTACAGTTCCAATAGTAACGTACCAAAGAAATGAAATGATGTGAAAAAGTTATCAGCAAATTATCGACAATTACAAGCGCAAAAAGGATTTGCCACTCTTTGAGTGATAGTAGATATGAAATTACTGCTATAATATATAATGTTTCTAAAGTTGGCATTTTCCCTTTGACTGGAACATTCAATACAAACTTTTCAAATAAAAAAGTTTCCCCTGTGATATTCATATTGACAAAGGAAATAATATTGATAGATCTGTTTGTCCTTTCCGTTTTTGCTTTCCTCCGTTACCATTTTATTGCAATATTTTTCCTGTCAATGACGCCGCTTTCAAGCCTTACGGCGAATTAATACACCATTATTTTTAATAAGTGAAATAAGAGGATTATATTTGTTCAGGACACACGACTGCCAACCCAGCTCACATTTTAAATTCTCTCCACGTCGTTCCCAACGCTGACTTGGTTGGCTATCCAGCTTCCGATGATGAAGGGGTTTGGAAGAGGATCAAAATAATTAGGGAAACCATTTATTATTCCTGTCTGGCTTTGCTGTCGAGATCTGACATAGTCATTCCTTCTTTCTATTTGCCTAGAGTCGAACGAACTATCTTACAAAAATCCTTCTTTTGCATATTCACAGTCAACAATGAATTTACCGCAATTAACTTTTTATTCCTGTTATTCTCAATTGAAACATTTTTTTTCGTTTGAAGGAACAAAAAACGTGATAAAATTGTTTCTTGTGTTCTTCAAAGAAAGATGTACACAAAAAGTACATTCAACATTTCAGTTCCATTTTTTTAACTAACCACTTTGATATACAGCCAATTGCAGTGAAAAAAAACTTGATGTAATTTTTTTCTTTTTTGTCTATTTCTTTGCTAATCTTCACGGGGCAGGGCCTTTTGCTTTCCCGAGCCTTCAATATTCGAACAAAGTACACGCATACTTTTTTCTGAAGTACTTATATGGTACGTTTGACGGTGAAGAATCAGAAATAGCGCAAAATAGAGTGGATGAAAATAAAACAAAAGCGGGTTGTTATATACGGGCACAATGTGCAGACAGAGAGAGAATGTATGCATTATGTGTGTTAATTTGACAGAGAACAAAGCGTTTTTAATCGAAAATCCATTCTGGTTCCCTCTTGATATATCATGTTTTGTGTTGCTTTGACTCTATTTCATGACGGGATTTTGTCGAGTTTTCGCAAGCCTTCACATCTCCCGTGCATTTAGCACCACACACCGCTATACAGTGTATCATCAACAACATGACGAGAGAGAGAGAGAGCCGGGCAGGCCAAACCACAAAACAGAAATGCTTCATTATTATTATTATTATTATTTCTACTACTTTGTACTTATTTTCCGTGATGATGACGATGATGATGATCATCCACAGTACCGCCATCACCACCACTGCCGGACGGACTGTATACCGTGTCTATGGAAAAGAATACACGCTCTCACACGTTCGTCATCACAATCTCAGGACACGAGTGAAAAGGATACAAAAAAAAGTTATTCTGAAATGGATACAAGTTATTTTTGCTCGTGTACGCATACTTTTGAAATTTTGTACACATTCCCTTCCCTCATTCCAGTACTCATCTTCATCACCATTCTTCTATGCACATATGATAGTATTATTATACATTTTAATGTAAAAGAAAAGCGAAAAAAAAGTTAAAAGGATATGATGTACAAAAGTACGTCTGCATGCAAGTGTACATGAATGTTTTTGTGAGTGTTTGTAGGAAAGAGAGGTGGAGGGAGGGAAAGAGCGAGCTTTTTGTATGCATCATCGTCATCATCATCCTCATCCATTCTCTTCCATCCATCTCTAATCCTTTTCCTTCATTCGCTCCCTCTTCTCTCCTCAAGAGAAAGCCTTCATTTTTTCACTTTCACTCCCGCTTTCTCTCTCTCTCGCTCTTACTATCTCTGTCTAGCTGTTTTTGTTTGTTTCCTCTATTATTGCACATAATACAAAAGCGAGTAGAGTTTGCTGAATCCTTGCCTACGCACAGAGAGGAGAAAACTATTCTATGTTTAGCACAGTAGAAAACACATTCATCTAACTATCCATCCATCCATCCATCTATCCAATCTATCCTCCCCATCCGATTTCCTCCCGAAATCTCTACGTGTTCAAATTTTTAGTATGAGTACAAGCACAAGAATGAGAATGCATTATTATTGCATTATAATCTGTCTTTTTTGTTATAATGTCCGTGAAAGTGGATGAGCGAACAGGAGCTCTAGTGTACTGGTAAAAAAGAAGCAAAATAAGGTATATTATTGCTGTTTCTGCTAAAACAACTACACATGTACATATACCTACGCCTATGCCTGAAAAGTGTTTCCAAAAATTGAATAACTTCTAAACAAGCTTATATCAGTCTCTAAATGATTTTCTTCCTTGCTTCCAGCATTACTTTACCTCAGCTACAAAAACAGTTCAAGATTTTCTATACTTGTATATTTGCTTTGCTCTATAACCCCAGTAGTGTTTCAACAGAAACTCGTTTTGTACTTTCATTTTTGTAATGGTTCCGGCACTACTCCTCCTCTGTCAATATTATCAGGACAATGGGATAAAGCTGCTGCTAACTGGCTATGATGATTCTGGCTGATGCACACAGCAAACCGTCATCATCATCACGATTTATAATATTGTTATGACTGCTCGTCTTCTTTCCCTATCTATCTATTCACCATTCCAATCCCGTCATGCAAAATATTCATCAGCGTTGTTGCATGCTCGAAAAATATGTTCTACTTCTTGGAGAGCCTCCAAGGTAGTTGGAAAAACGAAGAGGATGAACACGAGGGGCTACAAAAGTTATCAATCAAGATGATTCGCTCAAAATTGAGAGAAAGGAGGAAGTTGTCAGTATTTTTATGCTTGGTCGTGCTTCGCCCACCGGTTACTTTTTATGAGCGCACAGAGAGACGACGGAGTGAACGTAACCTTGATATTATTGCCAAAATGGGATTAATAAGATGAGTGCTCGGGGGTACAATAAGTATTACATTGTACATATACTTTACTTATTCAGCTTATCAATTTACCAAACTCTTCTACCCAGCAACAATTTTCTTAAAAACAATTATGAATGACATTGAGATGGCGAGACAGGGGGCAGTAAAAAGGGAACAAATTCGTATAATATTATATTATATATGCTGGTGTTGGAAAGAAAGCAGCAAAAGAACCACACAAAACATTTATATTATAAGCACATATTATGTTGATAATGTATTACAGAGGAATACACAGCAAAACAATTAGATATATAGTATACAGGTAAATGCTTTAAATGTCATTAAAATATTAATAATAAAATGGAATGCTTATAGAGAACTACAAAAAGAAAAAGTCATGATCAGCTACTTACTTTTGTATTATTATTTATTAATTACGGTATACGTTTTTTACTAAGGTTTTTCAAAAAACTTTGCGTTTGCTCTACTTTTTTTTGGGCAAAACGATTAAAATGTTACAACAAGTAGACGACAAGGAAGAAGAAGAAGATGTTAGGAGATATATATTTTTTTTGGTACTTTGACTTTGTGAATTGATATAGAGTAAAATATTATGATTCTATTTATGTAAGTATCAGCGATAGATAGAGAGCATCAGATCAGAGAGGCACACAAGAGCACCAACCACCACACAAATAACGATTTACAAAGATGAACAACAGGAACAACAACAAGAACAACCACAGTCACCACCACCAACCACCGCCACTACTACCACTCCAAAACGAGCAGCACGACGAACCAGCCACCACCGTCAGCAATAATTACTTCACCACCGAATGATGAAGGAATCGGGATGAAAAGGTAAGTCAAATTTTCACTAAAAAAGCTTTTAGTTCCCAACAATTCAATTTATACTCGCGGTAATTACATTTTACGAAACAGAACAACAAGAGGAGCAGCCAGAGAAAACCGCCTCAGTTTATCAATCTTTGTTCTGCTTTCTTTCTACAACGACGATTTTCTTCAGCCCAGAAAAAAAACTGCCACCAGTGTCTTCAATCTTCTTGTGGTTATTTTAAAAAAGTTTTACGGGCAGGAAAAAAATTGTTCGTGGAAAAGATTGCCAACTAGTTATCGAACGGCTTGTATAATGTTATTAAGACGTATATAGAGCATCTCATATCATCAATTTTATATGGGTGAAAAGTTTCTTTCTTTTAAGTCATCTGTTTTGCTTTCCGATGGACTGTTACTGTTTGCGGATTAACACAACTAAGCCGTCGTTGTCGTAACGCCTGGAGAACCGAGAGAACACTGGAGCCCGTCTGACTTTCTCCGGTGATCGTTTGTGTGACAAACTTGCACAATCACTGGTGAAGAACTGACTAGCACCACCACCGCTTCTAGTACTACTTGTGTGTATGTATTTTTTTTATGCAGCAGGCAAAAAGTGATGACGACAAAGCCTGCGAGAAAAAGAGTGACAGTAATAATGATAATAAATCAAAGTGGAAAAAATGAGAGAAGAGAAATGGCCCTGCTGCACACTGGTGCTCCTGATGAGCCTGTATTGTTTGGCAGAGTATTTTTTTCCTTTCTGACTGTCCGTGTAAATGGTTTTCCTGTGTATATTTGTATATTGTGGGAATGAAGAAGAGAAACTGGAAATGAGGAGGAGGATCACTGACTGTCTTTTTGTAAGATGGCTTTTAGCAGAGGAGAAAGAGAAAACGGAGTGATTTGCTTCCCTTTTTTGATGGCAATGTAGTAGAAGTAGTAGTAGTTTTACTGAATATTATTATGAGGTTGTGTTATGCAAGGAAAGTGCAGGCAGCACCAACCACCGAGGAAACTATAAAGAGACGAGAGGACGCACACAAAACAGCAAGCACCGACCGTCACCAACCGCCACTGTTTGAGAACTGAAGACGTGCAGAGAACAGACACGGTCTTTTTTCGGGCATCACACAGACTGTCAGACACACACGCAAGCACACAAACAAGTCAGACAGGGACACAAGAAGACGACGAACGAACAAGAAGAAAATATTGTAGCAAGCTAGCTTATGAGAGGAGGAGAAGAAGAAAGTGGGATATAATATAGATGTTATACAAGTATGTATTATGTTTCTTTCAGATGTGTATATAGAGCCAGGGCAGTAATTTCGGTTTGGTGTGTAGTTTCCTTTTCCTTTTTTTGAAATACGAAAAAAATGCCTTCTTGCAAGTGAAAGAATACGGGAAAGAAGAAGAAAGAGTTGGGAGCAAAAAAGCGATTTATTCATGCAGCTGTGTAAATATATATATTGTGTGTGTAAGTAAAGTAAGTATATGTGAGTTTGTAAAAAATGCATTGGAACAGGACGGAAGAGAAAAACGCTTTTGTGGTTCTTGTAGCCTCTCACTCTCCCTTTCTCAGTTGCTGAACAAAGTTCACAACGACTTTTTTGTTGTTGTGTTGCTACTTATTCCATGAAAAAAAGGGATGGAAGATTCTTTCACTTGCAGAAGAGCAGACGACCAAAAGGAGGAAGAGGTGAAATATAAAAATAAGTAAAAAAAAGTGTACCGAGATACTACATACATACGTGAGCGAGCTGGAGATGATGTTGCTAAATATGCATAATATTATTAGGGACCTTAGAGGCCAAAGGAGAAGACCATTCTCTGACTTTGCACTTTCTTCTCGCTGGAATGAAATTGATACGGAGGACGAGAAGACGAAGAAGAAGGGGAGATGAGGAAGAGAGAAAAAGTTTCTTTTTTCACCTTTTGTTGGGCCCTTTTCTCACCATTTTCATTCACTCTCGTCTTTTGTTTTTCTCCTTCTATAGCACCAGCTTATGTTGCTCCTGTTGTTTTTATGCTTTTCACTCAAACTGACAATCAGGTTGTGAAAGAGAATAGACAAGAGAACAAGTAACAAAGTCAGTCTGCAGTATAGTTGTGAGAGTGTGTGTAAGTATCTGTTAGAGACTTTCCCACTCTTCATCGTCGTTGTAGGTAGTTTAACCCTTTTCGGTTGCTTGATTTTATGTATGCAAGAGAAAGATAATAATGCTAAGGAGAAGAGGAAGATGAAGAATAAGAGATGTTGCTTCTTTCACTTTCTCCTTTAGTCTTCATCCTAACATCAGCTACTACAGCTAGTGTGCTACTACAACACTGTTTCTTTCAATTTTCCCTTGTTTCTGTCAAACAAGAAAGTCGAACTACAAGAGGAAGGAAAAGAACAACAAGATTGTAGACAACTTTATCCCACATCAATATTGCCCTTCTCATAATATTTTACTTCTGCTCAATACTCAAACTTGCCTTGTGTTCTAAAATAATTTATCAGGCGAGCCATTTCCTAAAATTTTCAAAAATTCTCACCCAACTAAGGCTAATCACCATCCCACTTTTCCCTGTCTATTTAATAATAAAAATGCGAAAAAAATACTAAGAATGTTCCCCAGATTTCCTCTCATTTTCTTTTTCAATTCCCATTTCCTTCACAATCTTGTTTTTTTCTCTTTGTATCCTCCCATCATCTATTGAACCCACGCTTTGACTGCTATTTTCTGGGAAAAGAGAAGCAACGTGCGAAAATTCTATCATTTACTCTGATGTCATGGTAGTATAACCCTGCAATTTAGCTGTCTCATCTCTGCCTCTTCCATCTTTCTTCTTCTTCAATCTTGTGATAGGAAATAAAATGGAGAGAGAAAGGAGGATGAGAATAAAAAAAAAGTTTTTTTGTTGCTGGCTTTTTCTACAACAGTGAACAATATTGCCGAGCAGCCTCATATCATTATTATGATCAGAGCGACAAAGATGACTAGTCATGCTTGTATTTTGGTGTGGAGAAAATGAGATGATGATGATCAACTGATTGGCGAAACTTTCCATCTTGTTTGGATCAAACATAATAACTAAAGAATATAAAACTACGCTTCGCTCGTTGGGGAAAGATGATAGAGAAGTTATAGAATGGATAGAGAGAGGGGAAAAAAGGAAAAGGCAAACGGGCGAAAACGAGTACTTTTTCCTCTTCTGTTTTTTACAACTCGTGCCACAAAAGACGAACGGAGAAAATGTGACTTTGACTGTTTCTGACTGTTTCTTTGTATTGGCTGAAATGCTGCTACTGCCATTACTTCAGCACGATATCGACTTTCTCACGTAATTTCTTGCGGTGGTGGTTTTGCTTGCTTGCTTCCGCTACTCCGATTACGACGAGAGGTGAAGGAGGATGGCAAAAAAAGACCAAGACGATTAGCAGGAGACAGAAAAACACGTACTTTTCTTTACTCCGCGTACAGTTTTTCTTGCTGGAAAATTTTTCCTTTCCTTCCGTCCTCTGCCACTCGAACGGGTGAAAGTTGAAGGCACGTGAAAGGACAGCCGTATTGATGTTGGTTTTTCTCATTATTGGCCATTGAAAAGAGAGATGAAAGCCACTTGGGAGGACAAGGCAAATGTGAATTGAGCGATAGTGGTTTTGGGACACACACATCAAACTCTTTAACATGCAATTAGATTACATTATACACACAATTTACATCTGTTTTGCCATATACTCGGTACTATTTGTGCGGAGCCCAGGACAGGTTTTTCGCTCTCTCTCACTTTTTTTTGAGGTGTTACACTTTCCTGATCTTTCAACAATAGTAATGATAATAATGTACATTATACAGAGGGATCGGCTTTTTTTCGAGTAATGTTACTCCCGTCGCCGGAGGACACGCTGTGTTTGTGTGCGAGTGACTTGGAAGAGGAAACGTATAGCAAGAAGCATCACAAGTTTTTGTGTACTGGAAATGACTTCTCCTGGCTTGTCACAAGACTTTTCTCAGTACTCTAGACAGGAGCAAGTCTTTTGCAGAGAGTTTTCATCATTCCATAATAATAACTTCACTTTGAAAAGCGCTCCTTATAATAATAATAGACATGTACAAAAGAGGAAAAGGTGGAAGTAGTGAAATATTCCAAGAATGAGTACGTCAGCATTATGCACGGCGATTCTCTCCATCTATTTATTTGTACCATATTTTTATACTTCATTTCTCCAGGCAGTGAAATCGGTATTTTTTCTACCTCATAAAAAAGTATACAAAGGAGCCGCCCACAGTCAGTTGAGTTGAGTAAGTTGAAGTTGAGAACGGAGAAGGTAAGACTTTAAAGCTTTCGAGCAAACAAGATGTTTGCTTACTGCACCAATTCCTCACAGCAACAACAACAACAGCAGCAACAATTCTCTCTCCGAGGTCACCTAGAAATAGGGAGAAATGTGATAATAGTAATAGGAATATCATGCTATGCCACCCACAAGCATATATATACGCACTCTCGACGGAAATGTTGTAACAGGAGAGAAGCGCAAATTTGTAGTCACAACATCAATCATGGTTTGTAACATCCACAAAACTATTGATGTTGGTCAAAAGGAGCCAGGCCATTTTCAGCAAGTTTTACGCTAACAAGACACGTCAAAGAAGAAGTCTGACAGGCTACCACAGAAAACAACTGACTTGGGAAGCAGAAGGAGCGGAGGGAGACTTTCATTTTTTTTCTTCTTTCTTTTCTTGTTTAGTTTGCTCTCCGGCTTACTTACGAAACAGGCAAGCAAGAGTGAAGACGGGTAAGAATAAGTAAGTCGAACTAGACACAAGAATCCTTTTCGCCATCCTTCTCTTTTTTTACCGACCACCTCCATCCATACACATCATGATCATCAACATGGTCGTCGTCATCAAGTAAATATTATCTTTATAAGGAAGACGCAACTTGTTTTTTAAAAAGAAAAAGTGTGTATTCTCCTCTGCTGCTGATGATGGCGATGATCGAGGATTTTCCGATTGAGGCCGACAAGGGAACTGTTTCCTATCCCATTTCTTTTCATTTTGAATACTTTGACTGGAGGCTTGATTGAAAAGTATTTCGCCTTACCTGTCACAAGGAATTTTTTTTCTTGTTCCCAAAATGAAACAAGGAGAAATGGAATGAGTGTGTGCGTTTGATGGGACCAGAGCTGTTTTTAGGCTCTCTCCTTCTCATAACATGTATTGATGTACAATAAAAAAAAGGCTATTACTTGCATTTTCCCTTTTTTTCTCTTCTTTCCATCATACGCCCTTCCAACAATGGTTAACTTTGCAAGCATTTAAGCATGATTGTATGATGATGTTGATGATGGAGCAGCACACAGACTTTTGCACTCTTTGGCATTTTTTTTCTACCGAGAGACCAAAAAAACGTGAAATAAAGTATAACTTGTCTCTAACTCGTGTATAAAAAATAAGTTAACTTGGTTGCTGGAAGATATGAAGAGCGATATTCCTGTGGAGTCAATGAAGGGAACATAAAAAATGTGAGCGAGTTAGTACGTCAGTCAGTGAGTAAGGAAGAATGGAAAGGAAAAAAAATGAAATGATTTCCATACGATAGCCCGTTTCTTCTTAAGCACACTATATTTTTATACGGTGGTGTGGTGGTAGTGGTGAGCATGTTTTTATGGCTGACAGGGGTTCAATAGTAGGAGTATTCAGTAGAGTGGGCATTGCATTACATTATTATATGTACATTACATTTAGTGTCTGAGGTCGCTCTATATATAAAAATGGTAACACCAACAGAACAGGGTGGTCGTCGCTGTCGCTAGTAGCAAGAAAATCATAATGCAATATACTTACTAGCTTTATTATTGATTATACCTGATTTCTTAGCGGAGCAGCGCCCAAAGCAAACACAATCACTTCCGTTAAATGGCAAGAGTAATAAAGCATATTACTTACACACAGCTCAGGGGTAAGAAGAAGGAAGGTAAAGGAGAAGAGAGAAAATAAGTTTATTCCAGACAATTCCTTTCTTTCCTCGCCATTCACTCCTCAGCAACTTTGTTCACTTTACTTGACGATATAAATAAAAACAAATGCCACAAAGGAATATTATTTGTAGATTCATTCTCTCTCTCTGCTTCTATGTTTGTGTGTGTGTGTGCCTTTTTAATTCATCTGTTTTGTTGGGAAACAAACAACGTTAAATAAAAGAGTGATTCTAAAATGTCAAGTAGAAACAAACTTTTTCGTGTTCCTTCCTCGAACATATCCGTTTTAATTGCGTTCCCACCATTTCCCTATATTATGTAATGCTTTAAGACTTTTCTCATATTCTGCGCTATGCATGATTTTTGTAGTACAGTAGTAGTAATGGCGTATTTATATTGCCCAATTAAAGTCAATTGATCACAGAGAAAGGGCAGCCACCACCACCACTGCCATAATCATCATCACCAGCATCACAATTTTGGCTTTACGTAACACATTCCTCTCTACATACTTGACTTGCTTATATGCCTCTCGTCTCAACTATGTATCAACCTATGTAGCTCGAAAGACCATCAAGATCCTCAACAAGAAGCGAACAACCAATGCAAACCATCATCGCACCATTTCACTTTCACCGGAATATGTGCTCCCTTTTCGTTCAATCTATTTTCTTTCTTCCTTCACTTCCATTGAACTGACTAATGTTTGCACCTCGTCTGCTTTCTTTATAAACTGTCGAAGAAAACATATTCTGCTTCGATTCCTTTTCACAACCACACATTCAGCAGCAGCAGCAGTAGTAACAACAGCAACAGAACAGCCCAGAGGACAAAACAAACCAGCAAGGGAGAAGGAGAAAGCTTATTTCCTTTTTTGTGGTTAAAAATGTGAACGAAAATGTCGTAGAGTACGTGGAACACATGTCTTATTTTATTTATTTACTGCACACCCTAAATAGGAACCGTTCATGAAAGACGTTACAAATCTAATAAGGATTTTGTCCATTTTTCAGCTAAAACCTGATTTCCCTTTTTTCCAACTTTCTAAATTGCATTTCTTTTCTAAAAATCTGACACTTGTACAGGAACAGCTCCTAAATCGCAAAAGTGGTGTAGATCATCTTAACTCACTCAATTTCATTTCTCGCTGCTGTTCACTCATTTCACAGTTATTTTGCTTCTTTGCTCCACAACATTACTCGGCTAACAGTATTAACACAAAATTTTATTTGGGGTCATTCGTGTATAAAGTGAATTGTTCCTTGGAAATATACACACACTCCTTTTGCTTGTGTTTTGGAGTTACAATGCGACTTTCTGACATGCCTCCTCCCCCCTTCTTGCGAATCAGTTAAACTACAAAGCGTGTAAACGGTACTACTTCATGCAACTCCATTGCCTCCGAAAACATACAACTCTGAACTCTGAACATTATATAAAGTTGTAAGAAGGGAAAGCAGCCGTTAATAATGCACGGAAAATTTACAGCTGGTACAAATGTCGAAGGAAAAGTTGAAAAGGAAGAGAGAATTTTTGTGTTACTTTTTCTACTCGTTAAATAATCTGAAAGTACATATTTTTTAAAAGAATACGTCTTCCCATTATGTACTACAGCTGTGGTAACTGGCTCATGTTCAGGATAATGGAATTAGTATGCGTTTGTACAGTAGTAACATGACCAGGAAAGGAGAAGAAAAAAACGAACCAACGAATCTCGCGAACGAATAGTTGGCCAAAGTTTTGACATGGCTGGCAAGAAAAAAGTGGAAGGGAAAAAATAGCTTAAGTTTATTTTTTGGTTCATATTTTTGTTGACTTTGCACTTATCCCGTGTACCTGTTTTTATTTATAGCTTTTGTGATAAGAACAATAGTGAATAGAGAAAGAGGATTTTACATGTCATTCTTTCAGAAAACAATATTAAGCAAATATATACACTCGTGTCTACTCAAATACAAACTACACAGGTCGAAAAAAAATAACCCAATAAAATGCAATTACTATATAATGCAGCATAGTAGGTGATTATTTAATGTAACGAATATTAATTTGGAGGCCTCAATTGAATTGGATATTCTCTTTAACTTGTTCCATTTGTCCATTTCTTTATCGATACCAAAGGGTAATTTTAGAAAGTTGCAGTAACCACTATCGAAATTACTATCGTATTTGCTCATCATAGGTATTTGTCTGCATCTTGTATAATCCTTTAGACACTCTTTGTCTAAGACAGAGAGAAAGAGAGATGAAAAAACTTTGCTTTTATTCTCGCGTGCTGCCCACCTGCAATTCCACCTTCGTTTTCCTTGGCCCTACCTCTACATCTCCTGTTTCTTCAGATAACGCTGAAAAGATGGAGTAGCAGCAGTCCAGGAAAGAATCTGAGGGTTTAAGATGCTCTACTATTCACTTCTTCTCACAGTGTGGAATACAAGTCCATTCAAGTCAGGAAAAGTGAGATACTGAGATATACATTAGTGCTTCGTCAGCAGTTCTCGATTTACTCACCCAACTGTTTATACAAGAAACGGGGAAAAACTTTGCCTGGGAGAAGTTTAGAAAATGGAAAGACGAGAAGGCTATAACATTTATTGTCGAATGTCAATATGCACTGATTTTGAGGGTCTTTAGATGACGCCGAGATTGAAAATATTTTGCAGGATTTAACTTGTTGACATAAATTTTCATAGGTAATTACACTGTATATTTCGAAACGACGGATTCGCCAAAGAAATATTATAGTATTTTTGTTTACAACTTTGGCGTGTTTGCATGACGGAACGGAAACAAAATTGACGTCGACCAGGCAATTAAATCATAGTGTGTGTGTGCCTATTTGAATAAGTCTTTATCAAAGCAATAGACAGACAGACAAACATAGTTTTGTACCATTTTTATAGTCTACACTACATTTTGTATTTATTATTGTATGCATGTACCACTGTTTTGGTATATACAAAAAATTCTTTAAGCCCTTTGAGCTTTTTCGCTATAAGTTTTGGGCGTATTTTTCAGTCCACAGGGAATACTTTTTTTTGTAGGTATATGTGTATAATTCCTAGAGGAGTTTGTCAAGACCAGGATAAAAGAGAGAAAGAGTTTGCAGAGGAACAAGAAAAAAATAAAAGAAAACCTTAGTTTGGATGTTCCTGTGTGTATACGCAAAACTGAATTTAACTTTTTTGCACACAGGAAGTACAGAGGAAAAACTTGTGTTTTTCTCTTCTCGAGGATGACTAACAGAAAAGGCGAATGGGAATGAAGGACATGGAAAAGGCAGTGTGTGTGTATGTGCAAGGGTTAGTCGTGACGGCGGCGGCAATACAACAGCAACATGCACAACAACAGTTGAAACACACACACATCGTCCACATCATAATAAACATGATGAAACAATATATAATTTCACTCGTGTTTTTTCTCATGTTCTTTGAGCCAAATGACGAGAAGAGGGAGGCGATAGAGGAGGACGATGTGGATGATCCACTCGTTTGATAAAAAGCAATTTGTTAGCTACAAATTGAACGGTTCGCTAGAACATCTTAATTTTCATATTATCGAGAGAACGGAAAGAGAGAGAAAAAGGTGCAGAGCAATTGTAACGGCAACCAAGAAACGGTATCGTATTACCCCTTCGCTTACGTTATCACGTTTCCATGTAGATTATATAGTACATATATTTAGATGGTATTTATTACAGATGAATGTTCTTTTTTGCATTCTTAATAATACAATGACTCGTCTGGCTTGGCCTACTCCGGGTCACAACTTTTTTTATTGGCGAGCAACTGAAATGGCAAGCCTCTTTCTTTGAAGAAACCTTTCAAGTGCACTCCTCTCTCCTCTGCACCCAACACATACAACAGGAGCAGCAGCACTATGTGCTCATGTAATCCATACTAGACCTACTTTTTATTTACTTATTTATCTAATAATAAAAATAATAATATTAGATACACACAGCATAAAAGAGTTATATATTTCCTGTTTTATATTTATTTTCATACCGATAGATTACGCCTGTACGTAAGTTATTGCTCTCCGTCTCTGTGAGATGGTGAGCCTCTAATAGAATTTATTTCGGTGATGCTTTCACGTTCCCAGTACTTCTTTCTTTGTCAGGGCAAAGCTATTGTAATTGATGTGTAAGGAGAGGGGAGAACACATGTAAAGCTTCTTGTACACTTACTTACAAATATTGCGACAACAGGCATTATACATAATATTATGTAGTTTCTGGGTTGTGGCCTAGCCACTTTTTCCATTTTCCTCCACAGTGCAATGTTAAGTGAGCAACTATAAATAATATGGAGTAAGCAGAGAGAGCACACGATATCAACCATTCTATAATTGAATTACTATTTTATTGTAATTTTAGTGGTTGGGATTATTGCTACATGCATCGTGGAATGAATGCAGGTACGCAGAATCATTATGTGAAGTTATACACTCTTTGAAATATTTTTACTGCTAAGAAATAAATAATAAAAATAATAAAGCTTGGAAGAAAGGGAATAATACGCTGCTACACAAGAAACAGATTGTCATGCCACCAATGCACAAAAATATTTCGTAATCATGGCTGCTACAGTTACAATAATAATTCATATCATTTTCCAATTTGGAGTGGTTCGCTGTTAAGGAAGACATGTTCCCTGCTTACTTCACACATTTCACATTCGTTATATGCCATTATTATTATTACTATTTGTCTATCCTCAGGAATTTCTTTATGGCCACTATTATATAAGCCTTGCATACTACTAACTACTGCCATTAGTGTAGTAGACCATCTTATTTTCAAATGAAAGGGGTAACAGTGGAGGATGAGTCCACTCCAATGTAACTCGACCAAGGAGTAGAATTCTTTTCTTATATTTTATTATGATGACTACCATCACATTTTTCGGAGGGGGGAATGGAATTCACCTGGTTCGCCCCTTCCTTTGGGATATTTTTCACAGGTAAGCAGGAATAGAAATAACTATAATAATAATAGCGATCACCATCATCATCATCATCAGCTTCTTCTGCTCCGTTTACTATCATACACATACTATTGATTCCGCTGACCTCAGCAGCTTTCTCGACTATAAAATAAAGTCTATACAAGTCCAGAGAGGAGCTGGTTGGGTTTCACGAGAAATAGGTAAATATATACTTACTCACGCGGCAGTGCCGCTGCTGCTGTATGTACAAATGTGTGGACTGAAGAGTGCTTCTGGCCTATTCTTGGAGAAAAGTGCTTCAAAATGTGATTTTCGATATATATGTACCACTACCATGATTGCTGTTCTGTCTTGTCTTGCTTTCCCTCTTAGACGCTACCAGCACTGTAATAATAATAATGGGAGCCATAAGTGTCTCTCTTGTGGTGATAGACACAGTTTATTCTCTATAGCTGTTATTATTATTACTATATTATTATTATTACATGTTTTAGTTTGATACAAACACAGGGACGCGGACGCCGTTGAGTACACCAGCAGCAGCACCACCACCATCAGACCATGCAATGAGGAGAAGGATAACAATGAGAGCTCTTGTCTTTATTCTTGTTCTTCTTCTCCCCTCGTCACAATATTCTCTTTTTTTATTGTTGTCCATGAATGAATGTGTGTGTGTGTCTCCATGTACTGGAGTCTTTGTAAAATACGTATACTCACAACTCCAGAAAGACCAAATCTCCCTAACCCGTTCCTATCGTAATCACACAATAAAATACTTGACAATTCATTCACTCGCTTCCAGCTATACAGCAGCAGCAGATATAGCTTCACTCAACTTGCATCATCGCGTGAACACCATGTGTACCTTTACAACAAAGTATATAATATATCCACATATTTATTGTAGGCCCCAGTTATATTATTAGTATGAACGTAAATCTATTTCCATAATATGCTCTCTTGTTCTTCATGTTGTTGTGTATGATGTTGTTTGCTGAAGAGCACTTCTTCTTTCTTCCTCCTTTCCTCGTGGATTTCCCTCTTCCTGTTTTTTTCTCCGTTTACCTTACGACAGCGACAAAGCAGGAGAGCACGATGTAGAAACGTGTACTTACACCAGAGCGTAAACAGAAGTGGCCGTAATGCCATCACGCAGTGCCCATTGCTTATTATTGCATTTTATTATGATGAGGATAATAATAATAGTAGTAATAAAATGTACGGAGTAGATTGTATTATAATAATAATAATATGGGAGACTAATCCTACTTTGTACAATTTGTCTGTACAGTTTTCCCGTTTATGGGTAGGGAAACTTGTCGTTGATGGTCTGGCCTGTCTCTGGTTACCTCTTTTACAAGACACTTGACTGTGACTCTGTACACATATAGATATATTAGGTATTTTCTAATAATATTATTAGTACCAAAAGACTACTTATTTGTTTCAGGAGCGGAAACCTAGCATGGCATGGCCCTTTTCTCCTCTCCTCATGGCAACCAAGACGCATAAATAACAAAAGCACAGAGAGAAAAGTATATAAAAAATGTGAAAGTAGCGGAATCAAGTATTCAGCATTGTGGGATATTATAATTTGCAAGTGAAAGTGCTTTGATGTTAGATGGGTAATAATAAACCAGCCTGTGAAGAAATTACTTAGGTATACATAATATATACTTAGCAACGTTTCACATTGGCCAACCGGCAGGTTGAAAACACGACTATATGAATCAATTAAAAGCAATATCATGTCAGTGTGTACGGCGATAACAAAATGATAGCGACAGCATTAGTTTGCAACATGATATAATAATTATTATTTTCCAACCATAAAACCAGCTTTGCCAGTCAAGAAAACACCTTAAAAATCTTAAGCAAATTCATTTCTGTTAAAGAAAACAGACCCAAGAAGGTAGAGCAAACTATGCAAAATTGCCTAAAACTATTCGCATTACCTGTTCCTGCGCTCCCTTTTATTGATGACTAGAGCCGCAAGCTTTATTGTATTTATTTTGCAGTTATTACTGCGTACTACCTCACAAAATGATATGCTGAGGGTACACATTATCTGCATAATTGCAATAAATAAAGAGTGACGTGTTATTATTGCTTTGCCACATGAACACAGAGCTGAGCTATTTTTCCAGTAATGCGAACTATTACAAAGAAGACTGCCATCAATATCTCACGTATATTGTACAAAACATGACGATCATCATCATCATTTCCACCATCCTCCCATACAGCATTTATGATAAATGCCACCATGGCGGAGAATACACATATGCTCCTCTTTGTTAAATGAAAACACCAATTTACAAGGAGATTCCTGCGTGATTTATCAATTCCTTTCTTCAAAGGACACGAAGAAGAAAATGAAAGAAGGGAGTAAAATTTGAATAGAACACGGATTTTTTCCCTTGGCTGAATTGGATGTTGCGTTGATATTTGAAAAGAATGAATGGTTTTTTGAGAAAAGTGGTTTGAAAGATAGAGCCAAAAAATATACTTAGTAATATTGTTTTCACCTCTATCGTCATGATATCATGTAAGTCCAACAACCTACATAGTATATCATCCTCTAGCCGTGATTTCACCAATGATGGGAAAGTGAGGGCTACGCAGGTGGTACCAGTCTCGGCAAAGTGATGTTCGCGATGATGATAGGGAAGGTGATAATAATGGTAATATACTACACCCTCTTCTGTCAGTACTGCTGTGGAAAGCTTTTTTTACTATATATTACGGTTACTTTTGGGAGACTTGGGCAATATTCCTACGTGGTTTAGCGTATATTATGTATAGTCCACTTGGGTATGTGTATGTTCGTTTTAAAGCTCAAATAAAAAAGGCATAAGTTGATCTGTGAGTGAGCTCCAGAGAATATTTTTTTTCTCGACGAACATGTCAAAAGTTCTCTTTCGGGTATATTGGATCAAAATCAAAACTCTCACTTATTTTCCCCATATTGGAGAGAGATGTATTAGATGCATTCACATCCATATAGAAAATGAAACGGGTTTGTGGAATAAGTTTGAGCAGTAATGGGATAAGAATATGGGCATTATTCCGTTCTGGCTCATCTAGCACCTGGCCTCAACCCCTCCCTCCCTACCGCTTCTCCGTATGCTCTAAAATGTGCATTATGGCTTGCTTTTCCCAACTTTTTAAAAAGACGTACGTGGCATTATTACCAAAGTAATTCAAGTATAGTGTGATCTATAAGTTGACCATCACCATTCACTCACTCACTCACACCACCAGTCAGTCGCTTACACAAACCAAACTCATTGAAATGCATTCCGACATTCTATAATAATATGGTGTTATGATATTACTATCGTTTGTGTTAGTACAAATATTCAGTGCGTAGTAAGTATATATTTTTCAGATGAAAAATTCCAGGAAAAATTGTTTTCACTACTCAGAGTACGCTTACATGAGAGAATAGTAGCGAGAGCATCGGAAAGAGAAAAAGAAGAGGACATTAACCGCATCTCCATTACCTGTACAGTAGAGTAGAGCCTCCAGTGGTTTTAATTTTGAGTTGAATACACTGTGTTTCCCGAGTTTACAAAAGGGTTTGGCTTATTGACCAGCTCACAAATCTGCAAACAAAAATTATTTATATTTAAAATCAGTATCAAAGCCTTCCCCTAACATCATCATTGCAACTCGTGGAGTTGCTATTGCTTAACGGAATATATAGAGTAGCCAGAAATATCCACACGAGTAGGTGATCAGAGTGTATATTTTAAGCTTCGGATGCGATAAATAATCCCCTGCCACATGGCATGTCTATATATTGTTTGGTCACTACTGCACTACGGACTCCACTAAAAGTTTCCTCTTAAATTGACTACCTACAACGTAGCAGCGCACAGTCTCCGAAATTGACATTATATAAAAAAAAGTAAATCAAATCCCATTCTGTATCGAAACCTTGCACACAAAAATGTAGCATATATATTTTTTCACTCCTACTCGCACCACTTCATTTTCCCCCGTTTCCCCATTAAATTTCCTCATGGCAGATATATGACAGGAAAGTGAGTAGCACTACATATTATTATTATTTTTATTTCTACACATGCTACCTTCGTCGTCGTACGGTGCAGTTTACCTCGGTACATTACTGGAAAGATCGATTTGTGCACGTTGACAGCCCAATGCCCATACCAATTTGTACTTACACAACTGGCTCTGTACTCACAGGTTACAAAAGCAGAGGAGTAGTAGCGTAATGGCGTCCTCGTCGTGATTTTTTCCCGTGCCACACAAAACAGTCACATTTCTTTCCTTCTGGAAATGTTTATGCACGGAGGAACGTGCATTACCGTAATCGACTACACAGTTTTCCTTACATACCTCCATCAAACGCAAACACACATATTCCTGCCTATCAGGAGCAGCACTTATATTATTAGCAAATAGGCGAGTAATAAGAACAATGACAACGTCATTTATGGCTTGCATGTCGTCATTCCCCGTTCATTCACTCACGTTCTCACAGGAAAAGGGAAAATTGTACAGGTGCTACATGTAATGCATATTATCATGCTTCATTTTCTCCCTCTCTCTCTACCTCTCTTCCTTCTCGAAGACGAAAAAGTGCATTAATTTTCTCCACCCAGAAATTCTCATCGTCTCATCTACCAACCATCAAATCACCGTCACCTGCCCTGGATAAATCATACATGTGAGTGTGTGCTGAAACGGCTTACAATACCATTTCTTTATAGTATGTCGGCTTAGCTTGAAAACGATGAAGCCATCATCATCATCCAATCCTTAAGCTTATTTACTTCTTTATACAGGCGGGATGCCCCATCTTCATGTTTGTACGTTTAGCACTTGAAGAACAAGAGTGAGAAACGGGTGTCGTTTCTTAAGGGTTTTAAAGCTTTATTAATGAGCACACGAGCACGACAAGTGGATGAAGAGGTAAAGATAGAGCACTCATTTTGATGCTGCTTTCTCTCTCCTCCTGCTGGACACAGAAACATACCTATTCGCGCAAACAAACGCTTACTTACTTACGAAATGGTTGTAATGATTACTATTTACAAGGATTATCTCCCTCCTGGGCAAACTTTTCCCTGTCGTCGGTTTTCCTCCTTCAGGGTAATATCATTCTTGGAGCATTACCTCATAAATAAACTGTTATGGCCTGTGTACTGTGCTACGAGACTATCAACATCACCTTCATCGCTTCTCCCACTACCGTTGTCGTTGTGTGTAACAACTGTAATCATGATGAACATCATCATCACCATCATCATCAAAAGACCCAAGACGAGATGGAGGAAGGGAGCGTGAGAGAGAAAACAATCTCTCCCAAGATGATGGTGATGATCATCATTGCCTGTTCCCTGTTTCCGTCTTCATCAAACCCTGTTTCAGAAACTGGTATATTAAACTGGAGGACCATGGCAATGGAGAGAACCAGTACAACCACTCATGCAAATAAGGCGGCTGTTCTTGATTATGATGGTGATGACGATGAAAAAGATGACGACCTGTTTTCTGCTCTTATGAACACATTGAAAAGTGTCTCTTTTCTTGAATCCTCATTTCGATTGAGATGAAGGCATTTGCATGTGTTTATGTGTATGTGTTGTAGTAATGATAATAGGTGGATGGTAAGCAAATTGGGAAGGAGGAGAAGAAGAAGAAGAGGCAGTAAAGGAGTTGAAGAGAGGGTGATGATGACAAGAAAGAAGAAATGGCTGTAGAGAAGAATGGGATTCTAGTTGGATGGAAATGGCCTAATGTAATGAGCTGGATGATCCTTGCTGTTGTTGTTGTAACGAAACATTTCCAGAAGAGTTGAAGTGAAGAAAGAAGAACAGAACCATTCTCTTTTATGTACAGGTGATGATGGTGATACGATACAGCCAATGATCATTCGTCATCACGACAAGAACATTATTCTTTGGCCATTTCGTGTGTACAGAAAGGTGTGTTACTCAACCTTATTTACCATTTCAAAGAGTGAAGCAATTCAATTATGATATGTGATCCAAACGATGTAGCCATGTAGCGAGGGAGGATAATTATGGTACTGACTATTCTCCAAGTTAAGTATGATATTAGCCAATATGTATGTATTTATTGCGATTGATTTTGTTATTTAAAAATTCAATGCTGTTTGTCTCTCTTGAAGACCCTTTTAACCACTTGTGTATTTAGTTTAAGGTGTGGTCAACTCATAAATGCACATTTTTCAAATCAAGAATTTTTGTATTAAAAAAGCTCTGAGCATTTAATTGGTCATATAGTTAAAA
>JAHZMV010006890.1:0-33390 GCA_027743765.1 Coecobrya sp. COE2
TCTGCTGCCGTTTTTCCTCCATCAGCGATAATTGACGCTGGTGCATGCGTGGACTTGTACCGTCTTTGCTCCTCTGATCCCAAATGAGTCCATCCAAGAATTAGCCTCTGGTGACTTTTCGATGAGCCAGCAGCAGATAATACTACTGGATAAGATAGCACAACCGAAGGGACAGTCTTGACAGCATCCAAGTTTTTCTCCAATATCAATCGTTGTTGATGTAGAAGACGCAAAATAGCCATTTGACGGCGGGCCTAGAGTGACTCTCTTTTTCTATCACAACAAACTTTTATTTTACCTTGAGTAATTTTTTTAAACTGACTAGTTAACGACGGTTGAGATTGCAAAAATGGTTTTTAAATTACAAATTTCAAAATCGCTAAAACTTTACACCCGAGAAAAACGACTGACTTACTCGTGTACTGGAATGGGAAATCGCTGGTGGAGAAAAGGAACTATCAGAAAAGAAAGTAATTCTTGTCGATTTAAACAAGAGATATTTTCTCTACTTGACAATCTCTGTATAGAAAGGGCTAGTATTTTTTGCGTGTTGAATTTGTTCGTTGGTTTGTTTTTAATGAGCACTTTCTTGTGACAAAAAAATTAACGTGTTTTGTGTTATTATTGTTGCAGGCTTGTTGAAAGCTAGGAAGCAAAGGACGGCAGAATTAAATATTTTAAGAGTTTCTTTTATATTGCTTCTGTAGTAAGATGAAGTAGCAGTGATGAAAACTGTGGCCGGAAATTCAGAGAATACTATTCTCACTTTCCCCCGACGTTGGTAGACAATCCAAAAACGACGTTAAATCCAACTTTCCTGAAAAAATAACAAAAGAAATAAAATTAGTCATTATATCAAAAATATTCAAATTTTCATTATACAATCTTTGGTTAAAGATGAAACTTTCTCCAAGGCTTTTGGTACAAATCAAAGTAATAAAAACACCCACGCATATACATACGCATGCCTGCCTACACAACAACCTTGTTATTGTACCGTCATGTCATTGTCCTGCCATGCCCCGTTTCTTTAGTATTCACTCCAGCTATTATTATCCAATAAACAAGTTCAAGAGTCAAGAAGTTTTTCGGTATATGCTTGAAAATTTAACGACAGACTGCACACTGCCGCTCAGTTTCTGTCTGGTTTAGCCAAATAAATGCATGTGGTCTGACAGCATGGTTTGCTCATTGAACAATACGGTAGAGCTACCTGTGGAAAATCCATTTTTTATCGAGACAGCCGTGACGACACAAAGTAATAACGGCTTAATTATCGCCTCTACGTCTTACTTGCTTCTTGGCAGAGTGTTTGTGTGAGAGAGAGAGCGAAGGAGGAGAAATCAATATTTAAGTTTTTAGGTAGCCTAAATGTACAAATAGGTAGGTATGCAGCGTGATGATAAAAGAGAAATGCTGCGTGGGTTGCACACTGTTCTGCTATCGAGCTAGGAAAAAATTTCATCTCATTTCACCATAATCATCTTCTACTCGTTTATCGTGCTCACATGAATACTACTCCCTTTTCTAGTGGCAGGAAAGAGGTGAGAAGTGAGTAGGTTTTCTCATATTCGTCATCGACACAGTAGAAGAAAGAGAGAAATAAAAATAGAACAAAAGTGATGATTCTTAAGCGAATTGCTATCGTATTCAAAATTGCAAAACTTTTCAGCAATCTGTAGCACACCAGTTCCGAGGAAGAATAATGAGTCAATTGTTTATCAATATCGTCATCCTCGTTTATAAATTCACAGAGAGAAAACCACCACCACAGCCAACCAGCCTGATTCGGGTTTTTTCCAGTTTCTAGTTGCGTTAATGCTTCGGTAAAAGGGAGATAGAGTCTTTCTGTCACATGATGGAATGACCTTATAGGCCATACCATGTCTATTTAATGGAGAACTCTAGACACACATGGAAAACATGCACATAAATATCGGCTAGTTTTTTCTTACCTAGGCATATTACCTGCGCTTGACATGACGTTAGGACGTGAACTGCGTCGTAGCATGTACTAGTGAGTAAATTACATAGAAGCAGGTATAAATATAGAAGCACGTGTGTTCGTAATAGTAAGTCAGGGAAGTCCTCCTTGTATTTTTAGACGGGAAATTAAACACACGGCAAATAATATTTCTCACTTGTTTCTTCCCCTTTCACCAGTAATCTATAAAGTTACGATGTTTCCCCCTTCTGTTTCTACTTTCAGTCGCTTTCATAGTCTACCCAACATTCTTTTACAAATGCTTGCCTTGTTCATATCCGTAATGAATTTTTCTCATTTGGATATTCTTTTCTTCCTTGTTCACTCCATCTTATCACATTGATAACCTACTATTTCATGTTTAATGCCACATATAAGCTGTCATAATGTGCAGCATGGTTCATTGTAAACTTCCCAGCTGCTAAATTAGTAGCAGCAGTTAACAACATTACATTGCTTATTAGTCACGCTAAAATTCACTTAATATTCTGCCGAACCATGAAATACCCAGACAGTAATCAATTTACTAGGAAGCATAATACTATCCATCAAGTAATAGTATTGATATTGAAAAAAGTCTAGTTTATCGTCGTGCCATATCTGCTCTTTTTGGGTATTACTCATCAATCAACCATGTCTTGTATAACATTGCGTCGACATTTTCTAGACTCGCATGGAATGTTTCACGCAGTTTATTTTACAGCGCAGCAAAGCAGAGTCTGTTAGTATGCATGCAGATGCTCTGCAAGTTAATCCCTCTTCTCGTCCCACTGCCGCTGTTGCTTGTTTTGCAACGGCAGTCTCTAAAAGCCCATATGTACACCATCATAATAGATATGTGTGCTGAGATTCTTTTTTCTACATGAAAATCGCATTTTTGCACTTTCCTGCTTTCGTACAAGAGTTCATTGTATTTTCTCGGTGCTGAGAAGAAATCTGAACAAGGAAACTCTTCTGTTGTTTATGATATTGCTGTGCTAATCTGATATATGCTACTATATGCTTGGACGGATGGTCGGTTGAAGATATGGCATCCTCATGTGTCTTTGTCTAGCGGATGATATCGATATCTGGTACATGGTACACATGCTCATCTTCAAAGTTGGAAGCAGTGATTATCACCGTATAGCATCATAGTCTATGATTCATAGACATGTAGGCTACTAACTTGACGGACAGAGATCATACCATCTACCATCATCGTCGTCGATCGTCGTAGACGTCAACAAACCCACTAGGGAAAGCGGTACAAAAGAGAGTACTAGTAGTAAAGTGAGCATTAAATACAAGTATGCGATGATAATAATGGAGGGCTACATTTTTTGTGGCGCTTGCTATTTTTTGGCAGTTGTAATTGTAATGGAGGATATTTTTTGGAGGGACACGCCACACACCACACCACCTCAACTAACAACGCTTCTCTTGCTTGAACCCAGCGCCCGACATTCTGTATTGTAAAACCAGTCTCAGATTTATTGCAGCAGCCAAATTAAATACGTAAAAAAATGTTTTGTTGCCAGCCAAGGTATGTAAAACGATACAATTATATAAGTAGAGAGTTTTTGGCTGCATATTTGTGTTAAGAGTTGTTTCCGCTTTGCCGGCTGTTTGTGCAAAAAGAAAATGTAAATCGACCGGAAACAGGAGCGACGCAGGACCTACATAAATACGACGACACACATACAACATAACAGTCGCGGCTCAACTCATAAAGCATACATGTATTATGTGTGGATTAAAAGAGAAAAAATGAATTAAGAAAACGTGGCCAATTATGCGATGCCAAAAAAACTTGTCAGGCGTATGTGCAGGCATGCAAGCCAGCAAGGTGACGCTCTCATTCGACCCACTGAGCTATTACGGGCTCGACCATGAATGCATTTTTTATCGGGGATTATTTAATGTGTGATTTACTAGAACATATCAGATAACCTGTGCGACACCACCAAAAAAGAAATTAGTCATTTTACTTGGCATGGGACGATGTGAAACAGTTCCCATTTCTTTTGTAGTCATTTAATATTTACGATGATTAGTCAATAAGAACAAAAAACAATAAATGTCACATGATTAAAGAAAGGGTTACTCGTTTTAAACAAACGATATTCTTTGCGGTAATTGATAAAAACTTTAATATGAACTCGCGGCGCAAGGCATGATAATGACGTTGTGTTACTGCTGTTGCTCAACATGAAATCAAGCTTGTCGACCTGCTCCATTTTGTCTTTGCATAAACTTGTGATTCAAAAGGTGAACTATTTTTACCTTCTAGTTTTTTAATGAATCATGAGTGATCTCTTTGATTCTCTTTAGGTCATGTAGCTTCCGCCTTTATAAATCTCCTGCAAACTAGCAAAAATAGCTGAGTACTCTACCTACAAAATGATGACTTGTGTCAAGCTCATCAATTAAAAATATTAATGCCTAAAGACAAGACACTTTAAACCACAGAATGAACCCTGTCATGCTGATTGAATTTCATGATGTTACTTTTTACGAACTACCATCACTCTATCCATGGAGATGGGTGGATGGGCAATAAAAAAACTTTTTTAGCTCTTCTGATGTATTATGCACGATATGATAATAAATATTAGTGTGAACATGAGCTTCAGCACATTTTTTAAATCTCTTTTCATGAATATAAATTTAGTGACAGGGACACTAGAGACTAAATGAATTTCTGCCTGTCTCCATATTAATCGCTTTGTACTGTATTACTTTCCTGACTCGGGCTATTATGCTGATGTCGCTCATTAAAAAGTGCACACAGAAGCACTGACTATTGCATTCTCTCTCGTTCTCTAGCTTCATCAGGATAACTGTGATGATTTATACTGCTACCAAGTATTGAATAATTATCGACATAAATATTTACTGGCAGTAAGAATAATGCACAGATGAACACTCCTCTCATCAGACATACTGTGAAACTATAGCTGAATGAAAAACGTTTGCCAACTTCAACACTACTATGATTATTGTTATTATTACTAATGCTGAATACCGAGAATACTTTCTTGCTTCCTTCCTATCATCACACTGCAAGTACAGATTATTTCCATTATCATCACCATTCAGCTATCACGCTACTGCTGTACAGGTTACTCATCATCTTTATCTTCGTGGAAGAAAAAGCAGATGCATCCAGCATTCCCGTCATAATAATATTATTGCCAGCTATTCTTATCAGTTTTGCCGGTGCATTGCAGTGTGGATGACCTTATCTTCCTGCTCGCCTGTCATTTTTAAGACGCAAAAGACAAGCTGGAGGATAAATACTATCAATTATGCTAAAAAATATGCTGTATGCTCTTGTTCGATGAAACTCAATTTGAGAATGAAGATGCAGCTTGCATTTTTAATGTAGACGTGTTTATCATCTTATTGTTCACTGAACAAAGTAACGTATAACGTATGCTATCTTAATTTCTTAATATTATTATTATTATATATGCAATTATACAATAATGCAGTGATATAATATGATTTATTTTTCATTCTTCATCATCTCATCTTGACTAGATGACTTTTTGTCGCTACTTCTCAAACTCATGCTCAGCTTGAAAAATTTCGTGAGGAGCGTCACATTAAAAAGTAACAATAATTTGATTATATGCAATGTAATATTTATAACCATTATAATGTTATTCACCTATATTGTAACGAACAGTGCATAGTAATAAATATGAGCTCTGGAATCCAGAGTCTAGATACTATGTATTTTCAGTGTCGTTTTACATTCTCTCTTCTATATTCTTCATTTTAAGCATGAGATGTTACAGCATGAAGATAAAAAATATAACAATATATTTTGCGTTGTGTTAGTCTCAAGTTGAGACTCTCAACTATCAGCTAATTTTTATAGACTTTGTTTTCACAGAAAAAAACACTACATTTTTTCACTCCTTTTAGCACAGCTTGCTTTTCATCATTTGTTTCGCTGTTGTTAAATACTGCGCGGTCAATATACCCAAACGGAACAGTAACTTTCCATTCCCTTTCTACTTCACTAGCTTGCCAACCATTTATTTTTCTCGTCGTTTTTACTCTTCTTCTTCACCTTGCATGACTTTAGACTTTTTTTGATGGTTGCCCGAAACAAAAAAAAACTTCATTTCTCTGCTGCTAGCATGTTCGGATTATCATCCAGCCATAAAAACAATGTACAAGCACATTATGACGACGATTACATACACCTGCCCATTGCCGCTGTACGATGTACGAAACGCATATAAAATAAGCACATGCGTAGAGAACGTGATTTTTGAGAGTTTTTTTCTGGGGAACTACTTGTACGTAACTAAAATCAACAATGATCATCTATCTGGTGGTAGAAGAAAGGTTTGCATTATTATTACCTATGTGTGATGTGATGCTAATCTATTTTCTATACCTTTGATATTTTTAATCTTCTTGGTTGTGTACCCATACATCATCATGCTAACGTTAATGTCATAATGCCGGTTCTACAACTCACTACTACTACTCACTACAACCATCATAAAACCAACATTACCGGTGCTTCATTCATATTCATACAAGAAATATGTAATGCACTATAGATGACGTGTGAATTGAATACCTGAGTGAAATGAATAATAAAAAATCATAGACGTCTCAAGTCAGAAGGCTTTTTTATGCTCATCATAATTCATTTTATTATTATACCGGGTCCGGGTTTGCTATGCACTACAATAAGCCAAAATATTTTAAAGGAGAAAAAAACCGTATGAACTTTCTTAGTGCATGCGTGCATGCATACCAAAAGGAGCTTTCATGAAAAATTACAAAAAGCTCAAATACTGCTTAATGGGATTTTTAATAGGGTGATATATATGAGCAGACCCTGAGCATTATTGGGTAAGGTGATTAAAAGTCGTTATCTTTCTACAACGCGCATGTTTCTACAACATTGCCCAAAAAATATGAATATGATGCTTTTTCATTTTTCATCTAGCTTGCCCGACTCGCTCAGTCTTGTCACTTCTAGATATCTCTTTTTTAGTCGCTATCGTAATTATTATAGCTTGTTGGATGCTGGTGGCAAGGTGTACGCGTAGTGAAAACAAAGCAGGACATTAGACCCATAAATAATCCAGCAATATATTTGTTTTAACATATTTTACCAAGAATCACGTGAACACTCACTGTCATCAGACATCATCACAAATATTATGGCTCATACTGGATTGAACCATTAGAGAACTGCATAATGTCTCCTGATGCTGATAAATAGTCGAGTAGGCGAGATAATGAGAACTAACTGCCTAATTGTTTCACTGACAAAATCCGGATATAACTGACTTACTTACAACAGCGGCGCAGTGGTGGCAGGGTAATAAATAAAAAAGCGGTGCAGTGGTGAGCATGATGATAACAGATTGAAGCGATAAATGCACCTGCTAACTATTACGAGAAAAGGAAAAGCTGTGATTCTTAAGATGTTCGTATTAATAATAATAATGATGATAATAATAATAAAAAGGAAACAAAAGCTTCATTATGATTCTTCTCAGCACCAGAGCAATGTCCAACTAACTGGTCATATGATACAAAACACAATGAATCCTCTCATAATAATGTGCGTCATCATCCATCATTGCACACATGTTAATATTCCAGCTAATGGCCATATCAAATTTCATATATTCCATGAATGGCGGAAATGAGCCATGAGCATGTCGCCACCGCAAAATTTTTTTTGCATTTCCAAAACGCAATTTAATTACGTACCATGATGAATGAACAAGACCAATGTAACTTTTTTGTCGTAGTCAATGAAAAAATCAAGAATGTATAAACACTTGAACGAGTGTCCTTTCGATCATCGTCGTCATCATCGTCGTGCGTTGCTGTTCGTCACCCTTGCCACTACTGCTGTTTCATCGAAAACCTCGTGTTTGTGGCTGTTTGTGTGTATGTCGTATTTATTATTTTTTTTCAATAAAGTCATCACAAGTCACAATAATTTCAAGAGTCGCGTGTGTCTTCAAGTTCGCTTGTCGCTGCTATTGCTTTTAAAGCTGCTAAAACCAGTAAAGTGGTCGCTCCACAATTTTCCTTTAATACTGCGCCTATAATGCCTACCCAAATATACATTCATCAGTCTTGTCATTTTTTAAATTCATAAATATTTTCTGATTCCGCAGCCCAGCACCAATTTTCAATGCGTTAATGTTTGAAAAGGCAATGACTCAAATGTCATACCGAGGTTATTGAAGAGAAAAAAAGTGATAATGAGGATGCGTTATTGTTATTAGTCTGTATAGCGAAATATAACCCTTATCGTTATTATGACTATTATAGACATGAAAAAATATTATGCATGTGTGTTATTATTTGATTAAATGTTACCTTATTTTTACTGAATATCCAAGCAAATCTCAAAATATCCTTGGAAACTGGTTAGCTGTGTAAGGGAACAATTTTCTGTATCGTTGCACTTGATCTCACACCTAGCCACCCACCACTCACAATAAATTCAATTATTTTATTCTTACGGCTCTGCGCGTGGAAGAGGAAGTAGAACAAGACAAAGCAGTGGAGAAAGCAGGGAATCAAGGAATGTGACTCTTTTTTGTGTGTAGGTACGTATGTATATATCAGGAAATCAAAGTACTTTTTTATTTATTTTTAAACAGACTGAAGAGTGACTAATAAAATAAATATTTCGTCACACTTGCCGTCGTCTTCTTGGCAAAAAGTTCACTCACCCGTGAACAAATTTAAATGACGATGATGCAGACAACGAGATACTCTCAATAATTCACACGAAAAGTAGAGATATCGCTTCTGGTGTTTTGTATGTATATAATAATTGTTTATTAATATATCTTATCTTGTTCCCCGTGACCACACCACCGCGCACCACCAAAACAGCACTACTACTGCCCTTGAGACTTGAATTCAAAGTTTAACTCCTTTTTACTATTATATAATTTTAGATTTCGGCTTTCTCTTTCCCTTTCTCTCGTCTCCTTCCTTCTCTCTCTCTCCACTACTCACACACCTTGTTTTTTTCTCTCTCTCTTGATTTATTATTTTTTCTCGTGTTTCCACTTTATTTTCCCTACAAGTGGTAAGGTAGCCTTTATTTCTGAATTTCCGTAATGTACGACGAACAACCTTTTTATTCCTTCTTTAAATCAAAATAGCACGAGACAGTTTTTTAATCTGTTTAAAAAACTATGTATATATTTTCCCTTGGTTTATCAAGTAAAAAGAGATCTGCGTTTTTTGTTGCCGTGTTTGCTCAACAACGCACAACGCTCAAGCACATATGCATCCCACAGCTCTGGTAGTACAATACTGAAAAGATGGAGAGGAAAAGAAGGCGAGGAAAGGAGAACTCACTCACAAATCGCCTGCCTAAAACCATCAGCCTACAAGTAAGTACGTGTAAGCCAAAGGAAAAGAGAGAAACGGGAAATGGAGTGGATTTTGCTAGTCGCGTCATAAGAACAACATTACTAACTAAAACCCCAGTATATTTTGGTAGTAAGTTACTAGTGGCTAGAGCAGGAGCAGTGGTGCAGTAGCTAACACACTGTGCAATCCAATGCCAGATTTTCTATATTTTGCCCACCAAAAATATAATATATAAAAAGCAATTCTAGGGAATACCTACTATGCAATAATACACCATGATATTTTCTAATGGCAAAGCATCGTCGTCATCATCATCATCGTTTTGCCATCGTTCTCCTAGTAGTCGTCAGTTTTATTTTACCATCGCCACCACTTCAACTAAAAAAGTGTTCCAAAATATAGAGCGGAGAGGCTCACAGAGACAGAGCCGTTGTACATTGTTGTATGCTTGCAGTAGAAAAGTAAGTAGTTGAGAGAGTGAGACTCCTCTCCATGCACGCAATTCATGTTATCATTATCATCCTTCCACATGAAGAAAGGGAATCCATTGTATTTTCTTTGGAAACTATAAGCTCTATACATTCTAATATTCACTTTTGTACTCTGCGAAAACCTCGTTTTTTTCTAACGGACAGGATCGTTCCTTTTTGCTATGTGTGCTGTGTAGTATGTTTGCTGGTGGTGGCGGTGAGGTGATGGAGGAAAAAATGGAAAATATGTAGAGTAGAATAAAGTATGCCATTCTATACTTTTTTGCCTTTTTCCTCTCTACTCACACGAGCGAACGAGACCAACAACGGCTTAGAATAACAGCACAACCGACACCGACGACGGTTATGCTGTTTTGCTCTGTTGTATTCTGAACACGAATTTCTGGTGACGATCATCATCGTCGTTGTGGCATGATGGGAATTGCTTCTCTGAGTCAATTTCTTCGTCAGCATTAGTGTAAAAAAACGTGGAAGCCCGTGTCATGTGTGTACATTCATAGAGATACACTGGCATTGTTGTTGGGAAAGAATAAAACAGGGAGAAGAATGAACTTGCTCTCTGAATGCATGCATTTCCATATGTGTATACTTTTTTTACATTTTTTTGCACATTTCATTATTATTTGGGATATGGATATGTAAGTAGGATATATACATACATTATATATTGCACTAGAAGAATTCGGTTTTTTCTCGTTTTCACATGGAGGTTTGATGAGTGCCTACTTTTTTGCGTAGTTCTTTCCTCTCCCCTTCTCCTGTCTTGCTGAATACTGAAAATTTTCTACTAAGAGTACCGATTTTTTTGTTTCAAGTTTAACAAGACGACTGGCTATCCTGTTCCCTAAAACAAGAGTAGTTGCAACTTTGCGCCTTCTGCTGCTCTTATTATTTTTAGCATCATTGTTGTTCCCTTCTCTCTTTACTTTCATTTTGCTTTAAGATCTCTCTTCCTTTTTTATTACACTTGTTTGGAAAAAGTAAACATCCTTCATCCTTTTTACATTACCACGAAATGGATGACTACTCTATACTGCGGAGTGTATAGCGGATTGAATGACGGGGAATAATTTTCTTCCTGTTTTGCCATTCTTATTACTGCGCCCGTGCTTGCGGCTTTCTTACACTGGTTTTTAGGCTGTTATGCCTAATAACAATACTGACAAAACCACTACTCGTCGCACAGGATGAATTTCAATGCATATGACTCTGTCAGCACGCATGTCGTCTTATAGGTTTTTTTCATCTCGATGATTATTTCAAACCGAAACTTTCCATAATTTTCCACGCTATTGCTCTTAAAATTACTACATACGTGATAAAGCATAGAAAAGCAGAAAGGAGTGCAGTGGTGCAAATTGGACAGAGTAGCGTAAAATAAGAATACGAAAAAACATAGTAAAAAGGAGATGGGACGGGATGTCGTTTTTTGTATATCAGATTTATTTACTTACCTGCGTAGTAGTTTTATTCTGTGGACTTTGTTTTCATGAAAATATCTTATTAAAGATTTATTTATAGTGCATTTCTAATACTGCAAAATATTAGAGAGCTGGAGGAAGAGAGATAGAGAAAAAAGGTGAGAATTGGAAAGTTATCAGAATACCATGTTATGTCTAAGTACTTCCTTTGAATCTGACTGAGAGTACAAACTGTTATGCCTACCCAATTTACCTGCATAAAAGTAAAAATGGCGTTTTTGTACTCTCTACAAATACCAGAAAAGAGACATGATTATGATTGATGATGATGATTAATGTTATACGTGTAGAATATTTTTTGAACTGGGGAGTTCTGATACGGACAACATGACACCACTCAATTTTCGTCTTATATTTGTATTGTGAGCATTATCACTACAATGATCTGTTTTTACTTGCCTACTATCCCAATAATAACTGACACAAACTATTATTTCTTCTCCGTGCATGCAAACAGATAAATAGCTTTGTCCTTAATTATGCCAAGCCAGACGAGAATTTCAATGCATGCAAGAAAAATAAGTGGGTACGCAAGAGCGCAAGTATGTATACACATAAGCGCGTACTAACACTACAGGTGGGGAAAATTTTCCGCTGCTGCTGGAAAACTAAAAAAATGCTACTGTAGCTACAACAACAAAAACAATAATTAAAAAAATGAAGGATTCTCACTCCCTCTACTAATCACAACAATACCCAAATGCATAAGATTAAACCTTGCAGTTGTACAATTTTTGTTTGCCTTTTCAAGACAAGAGGATTAAGTTGATTTGCACGACAAAATCAGCGTCGAGCAAGCTAAAAATATAATTTAGTATGTAACCTTTGAACATTTTTCAACATGTTCACCGTAAGAAATCCCAAAACAAACTTTTAAAAGAAACCCACATGCGGCCACATACTCTATATCTTTACTGCCTAAATGAAAAGGTGAAACAAAATGCAGCTTAATTCTCTACAGAAAATAGTAGGTTTTTTCCTAAAACAAAATCAGGGTAGAATGCCAAGTAGGTAGTATGCATGCATGCAAATCTCTTTTACAACACATTGTTTTGTTCCTCAAGACTTTGTAGAGTGCATTTTCGGGTAGTGAAACACTTTTGTGCAGTTTTCCACGCGATGATAATATCACTGCATAGTATAACCAGACTAATTTATAAATATATAATATACGTTGCCCATTACTAGCACAACGTGCACATGTCAAGAGAATATTATATCAAGAGTGGTGGAGAACGACGAAATGAAATGCTTGACTTTTCTACATCATTGACATCTCACCTTGTCACCAGCAGAAAAGTAGGGAGCGTCTCAAGAAATTTGTCAAGCAGACAGTCAGCCCGAGACAATTATCGTGGTGAAATATTCAAATGATCTGCATTGAAGTAGACATGATAATATTGTATGCTGTGTTCATTAATGGAAACCTAACTTTTTATGGAAGGAAGACGTTAAGTCAGTATGGCTGACGACAACGTTGATAGGATGACATGGAGAAAAAATATGTTCTGGTGAAGGATCTAATAAAGAAGTCTGAATATTAAATATTCACTTCGTAGTGTTTTCCATTATTGTACCTACCTAAATTGGGTAACCTGGTCTATAGTCTCGTGACATTTTTATGTTAATGGTTGGCTTTGCCAAAATTGTTGTTCAGATGCCTAAAAATATGAACTCAGTAACCATAAGAGAATTATATACGGGTTATAAATATTTAATGGAAATATGGAAGATAAATAATGATCTGAATCAGAATCTTCATTACTGACATGCCTATAATTGACTAGTAAATAATAGGTAGAAAATAACGCATGTTCTTGTCGTTAAAGTCAACAAATCATATAATTGTGAAAACCTCTCTCTTTCTCTCTCTCTCTCTCTCTCTGAATAAACCATCCGTATGCATATCAATGATGATTGAATTTTAATACATTTCTTAGTTAGCAGACTATCAACCGGAAGCGAAACAGTGATAAAAATAATGGGCTCCTTCCAGAATATGCATTTCATTTCACCTCGACCGCCAATTTATTGATGCACTTATTCTGGAATTAGTTCGTGATAAGAATAATGCAGTGATAAATAAATAAGAGAGAGGAAATAATATATGCAGAGAATTGCATGCCAGCAAAAGAAGGCATACCAACAGTCAGGTTTCAACAAGGCTGCAGCAAACACTGAATAATGGCGTTATAAAAACAAGCAGACTTGCAATAGTAATTCCGAATTGAATTCTGTATGTACATGTCATTATCAAACTGACATATAACATAACATATTATACATGCATTCATGGTTGCGCAAATTTTATATGAAAATTATATGCCTGTATTATTATTATTATAGCTTGCTTGCATGAAGGTGTGGTGTGTGACTTTGCTGAAATAACAAACTTGACTTTTAGCCCGGTTACCCAGATTCACACACGCTCGCCCGTCAGAGAGAGGAAGAGAAACAACCTTCTCCTCATATGATCCAGAATGCATACCTGAACAGGACCTTTTTCTTCCTGTTTGCAAAAAAAGAAAGCATGCAAAGGCAAAACTCCTTCTGAAATGAAGAGAAATAAAAAAACGACTACTTCTCCTTTTCTCAACCTTCAAAATGAAGAGTAAATGGGAGAATTAACAAGTAAAAGGGTTATAGTAACACACACGACATGAATTTTGCATATTGTATATTTTTTCTTCGTCTTCATTTTTTTCTGCTCGGTTTGGATTAATCGTCGCAAAATGGAAAACTATGCAAGGGAAAAGAAGCAAAGGTGCCTTTGTATTATATGGCTTGTTATAACATCATTGTGTAGTGTGCTAATCCCATGCTAACTTCAGGTGGTATGCTGTATGGAAAAGTGTGCAGGGAGGAAATTACTTTTTTATGCGCTTCAGCTGTGCTGCAGTAGCAACGTCACTGCTAAACGCTAACAATGAACTGGAAGAGAGAAAAAATGCATTGCCTGGCGGATTGATGTTGATGATGATGACCTTGTTGAATATTATTAGCGTGTTAAACCTCAGAGATTGAATGTCATATAAGAGAAAACCATATTATCCTATTAATGGCATTAATAAAACTAATACACATGTACACTATAAAAATATTTTAAAAAAAGTAAATCAATGTCAAAAGTAAAATACTCACCTGGAAATATGATTGTGTGTTTAATAGCGTAATAAATGTTGATGGGAAGATTCACACCATTGCCGTGTAAGACACTTGACAAAAGCTGCAGGTTTTTAAATAATTGTCAAATATACTTGAAAACCAACGTACACTAATCAGCCAACTTTTCTCACAATGACAGTCCTCATACAGGCTTAATCGAGGTTTCAGTAAAAAGAGAAACTTTTCACAATGTGCGCAGTAGCCACTCTGCAAAAATTAGCTCAAAAACCTGAAACAATTGAGAAATGTGCTCATTTCCCTGTAAATACAATTGCATTGTTGGGGTCAAACAGCCGACCAGAAAATACTAGAAAATACCTGTTGTCTCTACCTCATACACATATAATATCCAATATTACATCACATGCACTGATTTAAGAAAAAACACAATACATTTTTCAAAAAAAACACAGAGTAAAGAAGTTAGCCACCACTATATTACAACAAAACATTCTGTTTTAAACTGAAAATATTTTAATAGAGACGATACAGTTAGAAAAGTATCATCATGACATGAAAGCTTAATTTTATTGTCTGGGTCGGGGTGATGATGTTTGATTGTTCAAGAACCAAATATTACTGGTATGTCATGCCATACATATTTTCGCACTGAATAAAAAATTTCGCTATATGGCTAAACCTACTTAATTGGAAAGTTCGGGTATGCAATGCATTCCCGTTTTTATTGCTGTGCAATTTTTTATAGAATGGTGCTGCTTTTCATTCCTCTGACACAGACACAAGTAATTATTACTTCGTATTTTTATATACATTCATACTATCAAATTCATCATGCATACCTGTGTGCTGTGTGAGAGTTTATGAGCAACTCTTCTGGGATCACTCCTCCGTTTCTAAAACACTTTTGATGGCAACAGCAAAAATATTAAGAGTGATTATGGTTGATATTGCATGACATGATGATTTGATGCGCAAAAAACGATGCTGACTTGGATCAACTTTTGTGGTCATCAGATCAGAAAATGGTGAATATGCAATAATACCTAGTTTACTGGCGCCGGTACCATAAAAAATTGCACTGTCTGTCTTTTCCATCCCTCTCATGTAAAATTGTTCATGTACCTACATGACAGCTAGGAAACCCATTCTTGACTCGGCTACATAGTCTGGCCATCTTCCTTCATCCAGAGACATGCCGTGCATGGGAACCAAGACAATTATAGTTTATGGTTGCGAGAAAATACGCCGGAAGCAAAATCCTCCTCAGTAATTACACCTTTGTGAAGACAAGTATAGTTTCTGTATTCGCATTATTGCTCCCCTCTATACTTAATACAACTCACTATAAATGCTCATTTCGGCTCCGATAATTTCATGTATCAAGATTGCTGGGTATATGGTCCTATGGCACACATACAGAACATTCATAGTAGCAGATTTAATACAGAAGCAAGTAAATTGATGATGATAAATAAATGCATATGCAAAAACATATGCGAATATTTTTGCAAATATTTAACAATGACAGTAGTAGTACCTATTGTACATGTACATGTAACCTTGTGTCCATCCTTGTTCAAAATGCTTTCCCTGTTATTGACATTTGTAGCATGATGTTATACATTGATGGCATAAAATGTGGTTGTAATCATGCGAATATTTAATTAAGCAATTTTAAGTCTGAAATTATTGTTTGTGTTTATTTCTTATGAAAGGACAAATTAAAAGTGTCCGCAGTCCGGCATGTGCAAAGTTGGTTTTGGTGAAGTTTGCAGAGGAGAATGGCTGGGGTGGACAAAGTGGATGTGTTGTTGAATGCCAACAGCTGCACAGCACACCGCGTGTTTTGAGCTCACCTGCTACAAGTAGAGAGGAGATAATTAGGGGTTTGTTCCACTGATTAAGTCACTACTGTAAATATTGTTACTGGCTAAGAATATTATTTTAGTGGGTTGGTTATCTCTGGAGGACTAATTTCCCCTCCCCCCACATACTCGGTAAAGATGGCAGAAAGGATCAAAGTTCGCAACATTTCGCCACTTCTTCAAATCTTTAGAAACTTTTTGCTTGGAGTAAGTTTTTAAGTAATTAAGGGAGAATAAACAGTGAAGAACATTAAATGTGTCCAGTTTGATCATTGTTGTGCATGCACTTTTATTGGCTTTATGACTTGTGTTTAATTGTGCATTTTTTTAAATTGTTGTGCAGAGAGAGCATGTTCCAGAACGGGCGGCGCTGAGATACACGCCTTTGGTGGCCAAGCGTGACCAACCGCCTCCAAATTTGCCTGACGGGGAAGCTCACAAGTTGTCTGACAATCATTACCACAAGAGGGATGGTCGAAGGGAGCAAGCCCCTCCAACAGTGATCTTGGAAAGCAGCTCCGCCAAACAGATTTCTGCTGGTGCTGCCGTGTGAGTTATTTTTCAAATGTTTTTTTACCAATTTATTACAACTTTTGGCGAAAAAGGTTAACTAATGAGAGAATTTAAATTGTGTAATGTGCAGGGCAGGACAAGGTGCAAAAGGGCCAGTGCATCCAGGAAAGTTTTGGGAGTACAGTTAGAAAGGTCATGCTGATGTCTAGCGGAGACTAAATTACAGTTAGAGTAAAAAGTGTGAACAGACCTAGTTGTGTAGTTTAAAATGGAATCATGTAAAACTTCAACACAGTTTTTGCTGTCAAGAGATATGAGTTAATAGTCATGTTTAAAATATTTATAAGTTAAAATTGCTCCTGTTTTCATTCAGATGATGGTTCTGTCGTCTGTTGTCAATAAATAAGCGAAAAAGAGCGCTCAAGTGTGTGCAAAAAATGTATGAAAATTGTTGCGTATCCGAGTCATTTAGTTGATTTCCATGAATGAATGCACTGATTGTGAGATAGCCAAGATGGATGCATTTTTTCAATAAAAAGACAAGTTGCGAGAAAAAAGGCAGGAGCGTAAATCAAACCAGTCCAACAAAGTTTGTAAGAGATAAAGTAGGAATGTATTAGAAACTCAACAAGATTTTAAAATAAAATTCCATACAATTAACAAATTAAAATTTTGAGCCAATTACAGAAAACATAAACGAAAAATTTAGAAAAACCGAATAAGATATCACCGGGGTCGCTTTTAGATAACTAAACGAGAAAATATGGTAAAACGAAGCAATTTGAAGAACTGCGATGTAGGCGAGTTTGGTTAAACGGTTAATAGCCGTAACCTCCACCTCCATAGCCGCCACCGCCGTAGCCTCCTCCTCCGTAACCTGTAAAATCAGCAGACAGCAAAAAATCCGGTTATATTACAACTATAAAAAATGTTCTACATTTTTTTAGAAAACGACTTCGTTAAATACAAAATTCGTACCTCCTCCACCATAACCGCCTCCTCCGCTATAGCTCCCACCTCCGTAACCGCTGCCGCCATACCCGCTACCTCCATATCCGCTACCTCCATATCCGCCACCTCCATAGCCTCCTGAAAAAACGAGAAAAAAACAGGAGATTAGCAAAAAATTATGAGCAAAAAGTTGACCATTCACAGATTTTAGTCAGTATTTTCTGGTACCTCCTCCGTAGCCGCCTGAAAAAAGGAAGGAAACGGTAAAAATATTTTTAAAATTATTAGCCAGAAGTCAATAGATTTAAATTCACAGATTTAAGTCAGTTATTAGTTTCGCTTACCACCTCCGTAGCCTCCATAGCCGCAGTTACAACCATATCCTCCGTAGCCTGTAATAGTCAGACAGAAACAGAATAGACATTAAAACCAATAAAATCATTTCCTTTCATAAAAAGTAAGTGTGAAATCCCTAGTCATACCTCCTCCGCCATATCCTCCATATCCGCCTGTGAAATGTTTACAAAAATGTTAGACAATTTTATTTTTAAAAAAGAAAAATAATATTTCATGACAATTATTTCCTCGTAATGGCATCAAGCTTACCGCCACCATAACCTCCATCTCCCCCATATCCACCGCCTCCGTATCCTCCATATCCGCCGCCTCCATATCCGCCATAACCTCCTGAGCACGGACAACAACCTAAATGTTTCCAAGTTTCAAATTCAAAAGATTTATTTCAATGCATAATTATTCTTTAGTTTATCCAACTCACCATAGCCTCCTCCATAACCACCTCCACCATAACCACCTCCTCCGTAGCCACCTCCGCCATAGCCGCCTATTAGAAAGGAACATCGAAAAGTTCAAGTGGTCAGCATTCAGAATGCATTCAATCCTTCAACATTTATCAAATTTAATATAAAGTGTCAATAATTTTAAGTGTAAATTCTTTAACTTACCATCACCATACCCGCCACCACCGTAACCGCCGCCTCCATAGCCGCCTGCAACCATTCACAAAAAAATCACTCAATCTTTCAGCATTTATCAAAATTCAGTCCGACTCAGTGAGGCTTGAAAATAATATAGAAGTACATATCACCATATTTGGTGAAAATTTCGTAACGTACCGCCACCATAACTTCCACCTGAGTAGCCACCTCCAGAGTCGCCTCCGTAACCTCCATAACCGCCTAAACAATAAAAGAGAATGTTAATTTGAGAGTAGTGAAATTCAGAACCATTCAGTCCTTCAACATTTATCAAAATATTTCAACATAGTGAAATATTTTTCACGTTTAACAAAATATACAATCGCTTACCGCCTCCGCTGCCTCCTCCTCCATACCCGCCGCCTCCGTAGCTTCCGCCTCCATAACCTGTAATTCATCAAAATAATTTCCATTTCATATTAACCGAGAAATTGTAAGAAATAGAATCATGTTTTTACCTCCTCCTCCGTGACTTTCTCCATCACCTAACGTAATAAACAAGCATAAAATACGTTTCAAAATACAACCCACCCACTACTTCCCAGTTGCCCTACAAACAAATTGCATGCCATCGTTACTCACCTCCTCCTCCATAAGTAGCCTTAAATTAGTTCAAGAAACAGCAATCATTAAGACAAGACCAAGCCGTGTAATTTTTATTTTAATAAAAGTTAACCAAACTTACCACCTCCGCCATACCCACCACCACCGCCTCCATAACCTAAGAACGAGTCAAAAATATCAGTGGGATATGTCGGAGATAAGCGTTTTCAAAAAAATTAATAAACTTACCGCCTCCTCCGTACCCACCGCCACCACTATAACCGCCGCCCCCGTATCCTAAATTAAAATACTTTTATTAAAGAATGTCAGGTATTTTTTCAGATATTTTTTTAAATTCCTACTATTTAAATATAACTCACCGCCTCCTCCATATCCTCCACCTCCGCCTCCCATTCCTCCTCCGTATCCATATTCCTCAGCCGCACGACGCTGAGGTGGAGGTCGTTGTTCTGGAGCCTGTTGTGAGTGGGGTGGTTGAAGTTGAGGCTGTTGAGGGGACTGGGGTTGTTGTTGATGTGGCTGGCTTTCACTTCGCTTCACGATCTCGCGAGGGATTTCAGCTCCGGAAGATTCTTCAGGAAGGATCGGGATTCGAGCAGATCTTATCGGCTCGGCTGCTTGGACATGAACCCGGGCGACTAGAAGGAACATGGTAGTCAGTAGGCAACGCCTACTGAATCCCTGCAAAAAACAAAAAAAAACAGGATAAACTTCAAGAAACAAAACCTTAATAAAACTTTCAGCACTTAAAAAATTGTAAAATGCGTATTTAAATTCCTTGCCTTTGGCAACATGATGACGATTCTAGGAATGCAATTAGGTCACTATAGAGCAGGTCTTGTTTGCTTGGCGAGGTTTCCGAGAAATGAATTCAGGTTAGAAGTTCCCAAGGTACCAGAGAGACAAAGCCTCTCTCTGCACTTGTTCAACTAGGTGTCGACTGAAGCTCTAGGCAGATGCGGATGAGCGAGATGGATCCTCCTGGAGTGTCCGACTCTTCGTCTTCAACTGACTCGACAAAGTCAAAAGTATCCCGTCTTGAAGACATTTTCCCTTGAACTGTGTCGATGACCTGGCATTCACTTGATTGCTTTATCTACAAAATGCAAAATTAGTCTTGACTGTCAATAGGACACCTCAAAGCACTGTAAGGCAACGGTGCATACATCTTACACGCCAAACTGCCAAGAGGAAAATTTTCCAGGCTAACAAACTCCTTAATTTGGTAACTCCACGTGTGTATAAGGAATCCAATGCAGTACTCAAATGATAATTTCATTTATTAAATTAGTGGCCGCCTACAAAATTCTCAGGCGACACCTTCTTCTTCTCAAGCCATGTTTCTAGAAATAGTTAGGCATGCTTACAAAAAAATCATTGAAGTTTTAAGGCGAAAGGAAGGGGACAATTTTTACCGTTATTGTGGAATAATATGAAAACTGGGGACGAATCATAAATCAACGGTATAGAGCTTTGTGTTGTGTGTGCTGCATGATTTTTCAGTATGCGGCCAGGTAAAAACCCACACGTTCATAGAAACAAGATAAGGATGTAATTTAACTAATTTGCATGATTGAACCAAAGAGCTTTCCATTTTCTTGATCGTCCACACAGCTACATAGATTAAAAGTTGTTGGTTTTCTTCATTCTAGAAAAATGGATGCATGTGAGGCTACCTATTCAATTTAACTCTGACTTGTGAGCTACATATCCACATATCCAAGTCAGTTTCTTAAAAAAGTTGGCTATTATATTTTGGTGCATGGGCTCTCTGGTGCTGGCCACCGGTCGCTCACCTCTCCACAAACCTTTATGAATGGAAAGACGGTGCTGGCATGATCACGTCTTCATGAAACGTCTTCAGATTTACATGTCTTGCCCGTCATTTGGTCATTTGAATCAAGCCCAAAATTCAAATCAAAATGCGATGGTACGATGTCCAGGGAACCGTAGATCAGATAAGCTTAATTAGCTGAAAAACTGTTGGCGAGTGAATGATCCTTCACGTTGAGTTGAACAGAAAGAGAACATGTTCGCCTGTGGAATTTTTTTGATGATGATGAAACTTACAAAAATTCAATGTGACGAGGATATTTAAATTAATGGTTTCCAAACTGATTATACGATGGTTGGATGAATGAGTAATGAATTTTAATCATGATTTCTAAAAAACAGTCAGAGTGACAAAAATCAAGTGTGGAATGTAAAAATTCCACGAGCATGATTTATTGCATGACTTTATTGTTTGTTTGCTTAAATGACAGATTACAATGGATTCTTGGATTTTGTATATATACATAACAATTTAACTACTACTTATTATCATTTGGAATTAAAAATGGCCACCAGAAAAGATTTGATAAATGGCGAGCGGAAACAATAATAATGATTTACTTTTAAACTTTCATTTAAAAACATATTTTTAGTTAAACGGTTGTACTTGTTGCGAGAATAGTCGTGAGTAACTACGTGTGTCATTTATAAATGTCCTAAATATATTCAAATGTAAAATAATAAATAAACAATTATATAAATACGTTAATGAAAATGATGACGACATGAACAACGATTCATGTTTAAGAGTTACATACCCACAGCGACGGGATATAATAATTAATTATCATTTTACCAGTAGCATTGTATAATAGACTATCGAGTTCGGATTTTGATTTAATTTAAAAAGACTTGACCAACTTCTACCTAAATGACGCCATCCATTTCTGAATATCCAGGGGTTTGCAGGTGGCCGTTTCCACAAGTGTTTGCGTGAGCTTTGCAATGACGAAAGTGGAGAGTGTCCAGAATGGGATTAGTACGTAGCAGAGGGGAAGGTTCCATGCGGGGTACTCCAGTTTGAGACATAACAGTACTTGGAGTGCCAATTTTAGCATGACAACCGCCACAATTTGCACTTTCCGCGTGATGAACGCCGAGCAAAATTCTAACGGCTCGCCTTTACACCTACTGAATATCGAAAACCAGGCGTAGGTTAAAACGGCAACATCGAAAATCCACATGGGGATGAAAACTATAAACCAACTCCAACTTGTTCTCTGGTCGAGTCTTATTACTAGTAAAATTAAAAATACTAAACAGAGAAACCACGTGATTAAGGCACGGTGAAGGACAGCCATGGTCCACTAGTACAACAATTAATTTTTACCAAGTTTATAATCTATTGCTGATTAACGAGGGTAAGAGTGTATCAAGTTCAGATTTAGATACCAATTTCATACGGATTTACTGGCTATTAACAATTAACAGAGTTGATAAGATTTGAACATACATAGAGTTAAAAAAGAATGTGACGTTTAAATATAATTGTGAGCTGAATCACCTCATTGCTTAAAATATTCTTGTACCATTGTATCCCTGTTAATTATTATTGTTAGTACTATTTTGATTAAATATTGCATTACATTTGGAGTTTACGCAACAACTTAACAACAGACGTTTCTTATTAATAATTTCAAATTTAATCAACCGTTACAACTTTTCACAATGAAATCCTTTCGACATTTTAGCCTCAGATTGTCAGATTTTTAGCGTGCAACAGTGACGCGTTCCAGCTCTCCACCAATATATAGGCCGTTAAAATTCCTCCTCGCCAAACCTGCAATTTAACAAAAGTAGCACAATTTAATTTAATTACTAGAACAATCATTATTTCATACTTATTTCCATCCAAAAAGACAAACATAACACAATTACCTTGTCCTCAGCTCAGCCAACAACTTTCACGCCCTTTTCAACCCCCATTATTAGCACTATCATTATCACCCCCAATCGATAACCACATCTCTCTATTTAATTAGCAAATGTTCATTAACTTAACGTTTATAAAAAACAATCCTGCTCTTCCCCTGAGCAGTGAATATAACTCATCCAATGTTTCTCACATTTCACGGGTCTTGTTAGTTAACTTGTTCCGGTCCTGACTTTATGCCAATTAGTCTCACCTCCAGTTTCACTAATTAGTGAACCAATTTGCTAAATAATCTTAAGTCTTGTGAACTAACCATTAGCAGAGAAATGAGTGCCTAATGAATGCAAAGTTGTGCAAAACGCAAAAGTTGAGCTTGATAATAATAAATAAGAAAATTCGACTTTTGACCAACCGCTTGCTTCAGTCTGATCGCTGGGGAAAGGTGAGTTTCCATTTGTGTGTGGTCCACAAAGGATCCTGGGATCTCACCGTTCTACTTTGTTCATCTTTTGCAGAGGATACACTACAAGCTTATCATTTTCAGGCCCTTCAACCACTGTAATAAAGCAGTTGGTAATCTAAATAATTGGATTATATTACAAGTTTAATTACAAATTGTCTTGATTTGTATAGACTTTATTAGAAAATGACAAGGTCAATAAGATTTAATTGTTCTGATTAGAAGGTTCATCATTTCAAAGATTTTGGCAATGACTCCATATTTCCGCAAAGACAATTGATGGTGGTGGTGTTATAATAATAACAGGGTTTATAGGTACGTGGTATACAGGCTGAAATTTAATGTACTTCTTAATTTGAAAGATGACGAGTGTGTGTAATGTACCCTTTATAACGACGTTGTTGGTTATTATATAGTTAACGGTCGACTAAGCCGTGGGTGACCTTGTAACGAAGTTAAAAAAGATGGATGAAACTTTATCGTTGTTGTCATTCATTTAAGGATCAGGAATCAGGAGCAAGGTAGTCATGTTTCATGATGATTACGTTGAATATAATATTGCGTGTGGCCACTTGACAATAATCAAACCCTTAATTTTCAGATTAGTGGGTGTAGCAGTTGCAAGTATATCAGTAGTTAGTTAAAGTGGTAGGGAAGCATTAAATAGAAGATGGCCAAGGGTCATATAAACAAGTGAACTGCCAAATGACAAAAAAAGAGTACGTACACCTATACATTTCCAACTTCCCAGTTAAATTAACAGAGATAATGAACTTTAATGAAAAGTATACATAATTTTGCGGATGGAAGTGTTTACGAAGTAGACTTGTTCACAGTAGTAATCAAGTTGTATATAAACCAATATAATAAAAGGGTCCATTGTTTTAGATCGTTGCATAATGTCTAAGAAGTCTTAGTGCATTTGTTCAGCCAGCGCAATTTTGCTGAGTAATACTTTCTGAATATTTCGCACATTAGCTAATTTTTAGTTGTAAGTAAATTGCGTCTGGTGACTTTGAACGATCTGTAAGAAAAAAAAGCATCCGTGTGGTTTTTATGGGCCGCGGTCAATGTTATTTTTAGGGACTTTCCGACAGACTGTAAAATGTAACGTGACCGCCTGTATGCAGTTTTTCTTTGAATGTTCCGCAATACATGCACTTTGTTTCCTTTTTAACCCTGAACTACAAAAGAAAGGCTTCGCTCTGCTGGAACATTGGTTTAATGATAATTGTCGGATAAATATAAAGTAGATATTTACACAAGCGCGACTTTGTCATTTAACGTCTGATGTCTAGAAATTGAAGAACCATAATCCATTATGAAATCCATACAAATTATTCATTGGTTTATTTATTGCAAAAGAAGCCATAATTCAACCACAAAGTCAATGTCACACGTAAATACGTATCAGCGGTAAAACGTTGCTATGCTTGGTTAATGGTTAATTAACTTAAAACACGATGTGTAATAAGTGTATTATATCATTAGGAAAGCCAGTAATAAGAATAATGAAATCACACAGGACCTTTCGCTACTTATCTTACGAATTATCTTGTTAACTTGCTTTGGACACATAATCCTTTATAGAAATGGACATAGAAGGTCATACAGAGGACGCTGGTCAAGAAGTAAAGTATGTAGTTATAATAAATTGTACGTATTCAATTAAAGGAATGGATACAACTTGCCAAAAAATCAAAAGGAAAAGTCATAATTATAATCCATCAAACTCCATTGTCGAGGAAAATAGCTTAAAATAAAGATACTATTTATTATTCTTATGTAACCCATTTTTTGCCACTTTTTTCGCTCAATCACGTGAGATGAATATACATACGCATTCATTCAAAGATTACCTTTAATATTGTTCAAGAAAACAAGGGGATTTTAAAAGCTGCTTCTAAAACAGAGAAAATTCATTTTTCGGGGGTAACCCTCTGGAACCCGAAACCGGACCAGTTTTTGCACAACTTTTAAACTTGCGAAATCTCAACATTCTCCCAGGTCATGGATGACCTTGCTTGAAAATAAAATAAAAATCAGTTGAACCAAGTATTATACTACGTTCAATGTTGCATCATTATTTATTACCTTCACTTTTTCGCTTTATTTATTTTCCTCGATTTAAAAAAAACTGGATACGAGAAGATGATATTGCTATTAAATTTTGCACTGAAAATATCCAGTTTTGTAAGGATTGATTTCTGCCGCAAAAACTAATAACATTATTATAGCTTTATTTGAAGTAGTGGAAAAGTACCTAAATGTTATGCATCCAATGCAAAAAAAACTTGTTTCGTTCTATCAGCTTTTCCTAGGTAATGAACCAGCATATTATATAGCTTTAAGGCAAATTGCTCTGTGACGATCGTATAAATGGTGAGTGTCTCTATCCATCTATTTCTAATTGTTTCTCAATTAGAGGTTCAGGTACACTGGTGAAATGATACAGGAGACGAGTCGTAGAAATATTATGCAATTTTTTGTAACAAATTTATTTGCAGCAAAAAGGCGTTTTCTTTTCAAATATTAATCGTTAGAACATCTGCACGGCTTCATTTTTGATAAGCAATGAAACAACTTATTATAAATATGATAAATCTGTCAATTGTTTTTGATCAAGTGAGTGATGCGCTGTTGCCATGGAAAAAAATCATGAACAATGAAATCATCTAATGGATTTAGACCCATCCAGTGTTACATTTTTGTGTAAAAGTGGAAGGCGACAGGAGCGTAGATATGTCAATTTTGTTTGATAAGTTGTCTTGATACGCACTATCGTCAAATAATTATGTTGGGCGTTATTATAAAAATGATTTTTTAAAGAACTGTCGGGTAAATAATCAATAATATAACAAAATTAAATCTGGGTCTCACTTCACCCCAGATGGAAAATAATTACGTTAAAACTGTACATGCTATTATCTAATTTCCCTATGCATTCAAACAAAAATATTTGCTACGGTTGGCCAACTTAAATATGACCAGGTGCTAAGGCATTTTTTCGGCTTGTCACGCAAGTGTATTCCTAACTAGCCATAGTATTTAATTAAGATTGACCAAATGGCAAGATGCTGATAGAAATTATATGTATTACAATAACGATGGTGATAATACGTCCTTTTTATTGTCTTGTTCGTGCAGATATACAATTCAAGATTAACAGAAAAATGCTGTATCATTATGGAAAACTACACGTCCATAAATTCTCTACCTTACCCAACATCAGGAAAGTAACCTTAGGGCAGTATTTTTGGGTACACTGTCAAACAGATTCAAAATGTTCCTCGTGTTCAGCCCGTGTGGAAGTACAAACGCAATCCAAAACAAGTTCAACTTTTAAATAGCCAAAGAACAATAAATCAAAGGATAACAACAAGAGGAGCTTGAGAAAATAAGGTAGTTATTTTTTTCTAGCTATTAGTACTATTAGTACCAGTATTTATTCTCCTTATATTATGCAGATTAGGTAAGCAAGTAGCAAAAAATAGTTGTCACTGTATCGCTGCTACCATGATTACAGGTATGTTGCCTGGTGCAGTTGGACTGGTTTAAAAGTAAGTAATGCAGAGATGCAAGCGAAAAATGTTTTTGATTAGCAATGTATGTAGCACTATTCCCCATAAAAATTTGTCACGACAACAAGTGATCATCTCACATATCAATACAACAGAAAGTGAAGAATAGCAGGAATTGTGAAAAATACGGAACTAAAATCTCGATCATTCTTCAGCGCATGCTGCTGGTTTATTACAGTGATGAACATAAAGCATGCGTTAAAAGATAAGCCGAGATTGCATTTCATTTCATTATAATATGTATATATTGTCGCGTGAACAGGTCCTGCTGCTGGCTACTGGATAAAATAAACCTTTTTGAGCAAGTTTTTGCTCCTGCTAATGTCAATGCAGGGGTATAAAAAGATGTAAAATGGTTTTTGTTAAGAAAACGCTTGAAACTGCGTGCTTTTGTTACTGGTACTGATATAATTTTTTTGATAAATTAATAGATAAGATGCTGAATAAAACGCAGATAACTTGGTTAATGCTACCTGTCTATAGAAATTAATGCTTTTATTGATATTGTAAATAAATTGTAGGCTACAGCAGATAGATTTCTGTTTACTGCTGGAGGAGCTGTATTTTTTATGGTCATAATACTACTGAATTGCAACCGCTTCATTTCATTATATTTCAGTATATTGTTATCAAATCGCTATTGTGACAAGGAGCCTAATAATAATAATGTTTCCTTGTTTTTGCCCTGGTAGCACAATAAGAGCAATTAATTCTGGTGCTCTATAATATGTTGCGTTACATATGCATATACATGTGCCGGTATGAATTGCATTTGGAGCAAAAGAGCTGACGCATTTTTATCGAGTTTACTTGACGTTTTTTCCTGAAGGCAAAAGCTAAGTGTTGCAATTTGGAATGAAAGGAGAAGTCGAGACGTTAAAATGAGAAACTTAAATAAATCAGCGGTATATTATAAGGCATTCGCTTTTAAAATAATTGGTTCGCTAATTTTTGAATCATATATTTTTACCAGTGCCTTGCCTTAATTTTTACGCATGAGTTTTCACGTGTAAAAGATGAAAGCTATTCGAATTTTACACGTGATTGTTTCGGTGGTGATGATGTAATGCAAGTCTCTAGCGAGATGGATGGGATTGGCAACAATGCAATTTATTACTGCGATTACAAATGATGATCTATTTCTGCTTGATTGACTTGTGGTGTCACTGAGTCTACTTATTTTTTTCTGGTGAATTGTTACCGAGTATGGTCAGTCAGTAGTGAACTATCTGCTGCAGCAAGAATAGTGGCCTTCGATTTTCTTGACCCATTTTCTCACACATCCGTGAACAATATAATAAGCGCTATTACTGGAAAAGCAAAAATAGCACAGAAGGATTCTCCTTCGTTAAACAGAAATATTCATTTCAAGCAAATAATCATATCTTATTTATTATTATTTTTTAGGTGGACGTCATAAAAATGTAAAAGGAGATCATTGTAAATCTTTCTAAAAGCTTGACTCTTCATCAAGCCTGGGGAGTTGATTGAATTGAAACCACGGCTGAATTCATGTAATTCGTTACAGCAAAAAATGGCATCACCACAAACGTCAAACGTGACGACAAGATAAACTCTACTACTATAAAAAGATAGTGTGGCCGTAAATATAGAAAATTTATGTACAATTGCGGAACTTGCTAAAAAGTAAGCTAAACTTAAAATATTTGGTGGTATTTGACGAGGCCTATTTAAATCTCCGATCCACTTGCATTGAACAATTGCTCTCCCAAGATTATTATATACTATTATAGTTCTGCTTAAAATTCCTAATTTCAATTAGCTAATGCAGTAGTATGGATCTAAAATAGCTAATAATGTATGGTACCTATGCTGACCTATTCTAATTGCACGTTACATAAAGCAAAATAATATGGAGAGAATGACAATTATATATTATGGGACAAGTCGCCTGGGAGCAGAGCAAGTGTTAGCGCGACGCACCTCATTCCGCTGCGCTATCAGGAACCAGAAAGGGTTGAATGAAGAAGTATCGATGAATACGACATGGTTTAATGGCAGTTTTCGCAAAGAAGAATGTTGCATGTCAAGTTTTTGTGTTTGTGATGATGCTATTTTTTATACATCTCCATCATAACAACAACAATGATAATAATAAAAGTAATACTAATAAGCACTTATTCTTTGTCTTTGTTCATCTTCAATTTTATTATTAAGGATGATACATTGATGCCTGCTACCTAATAGCCAATTAAACAGACAAAGACTAATTTAATCTAATGGTATTCCATAATAATTTCATTATTTCCACCCATTTCCACTTAAATTCCATTACAAGCGTACTTTTTTGCCCAAGAAGAATCATTCAGACAAGTCGTGTTATGAGACGTGGAGCTTCTCTACTAAATGAAAAGAGTGAATATATTTTTATGAATTACTGAAACAAAAAATTGCTCTCTGACTGACTCCATGCAAAATTCAAGCTCGTAGAGATGCGCTCCCACAAAACACCAATTATGTGATTAGAAAGGAAACGGTGTGCTAGTGTGCATTATGAGCACACTTCACATTATGCTTAAAAGAAAGGGAAGGAAATCCCATGAGGAGGAATGCATAAGAAATAGACATTAATAATATCTACATTGCCACACGCATGCCATAATATTTTTTGGTTTGGATGTCCGTTTCCAATAATTTGTTGGAGAGGATGGTACCATTATGATAATGTAGTTAGTTATAATTAAGAGAATTGTATAATCGACAACAATTGATAATAGGTAGAATTCATTTTTCAGTCTTGCATGTTTCTAGTCTCTACAATGTCAAACAGGACAAACCTATTATTTGAATGGATCAAAGAATACAATTAATTAATGGCACGGTAAAATCGTATCTAGTGTATTCATGATCTGTTATGATGAATACGTAATGATAACAATTAAATATTAAAATGAAATCCATGGATGAGACATGGGTATCACTCTGCCTGCCACACCTTTTTGGCAACACTGTCTGTCATTAAAATTTTAATTATGTATTTTAATGGAAGCTTGCCTGAACAAATTAGAAGGGACACATATTCATTTCATTTTCCAGGACCCGACATAAATATATTCACTTTGTCGGCTCTTATCAATAATTTAAGTTGAATAATATATACATGACGTATAGGTATTTATACAAAAAATGAACGCCTACACATCTATAAATTGTAAATATGTAACAAAAATGTCTCATGGTTCATTAATTATCTATCCGTCAATTCATTTCCCTTCTGCATATGCGTGCGTACGTTTATTAATGCAAGGCTCTCCTGAAGCTAAAACATTATCTAAACTTTACTAAATCGCATCCATGTACAATATTTAATAACATTAGTTATGTAAATGATTGCGTGTTCACTACAAGGGTTATTAGCAGGTAAAATGATCATTAATATTGCTTTTAGTGAGCTGTATTGTTTATGTAGTCCTCGTTGCTTTTGTTTACGTGTCGGTATACTAACAAATGTAGTTGTCGTTTGCCGTTGCTGCTAACTGTATTGACACTGGATGCAACTTCAAGTTCACTGTGTCGCACTTGAACTTCAAATGAATCATGAAATAATAAGAGCTGATAGTCAATCACCTTAACTAAATGCATCCTTCCCCTTCACCATCAATAAAGTTCAGCAACAAAAAATCAGTCATCCTTTTACAACAATCTTTAAACCATTTTAAATGCGACGTAGCCTTGAATACGACTTGACTGGATTGCCACGCTCTATTTCATTCGCATTTGTTGGATTGAATGTCGGGAATCCAGCATCTCCCTGTGTGTAGCAAAAATGCATAAAAACATTATTTCGGGTTTACTATCACTTTGATAATTTTTATTTCATATAAATTATTTATTAACACATAAAGATAAATAATATCTTTCCTTAATATTATGTGGACCATCAGTAAGTCTATAAACAGAGATGACGATTGCACTTTATGAGCTATAAATTATGCATTTCTCTTTTTTGTGTTTTTTTATCCATGCTCTAGTCTCACTCTTTTCGTATCCGTTTCTTTTATCCTTCACACCTTTTGCTCCTATGAATTCCATTAGCACTTATTACATTATGGTTAATATGTATGAAGGTAATAAGTTACGATCACACGACAGTTTAGCAACACCAAAAAATGACTATTTATGGCTAATATTGTCATGATCCTATTAATGATTTATTTGTGTTTGTATTATTTATGTGCATAATAAGTAAGTAAACTCATGTCATTGTGTGCACACTTGTACCAATGAAATCGATATCTATATAGGAAATATGTAAACGTAGATGTTACATCACGGTTTTCATCCATTCATGATCACCGATCACCAGCAATCTCATCACTCGTATTGTTTTCCTTTGTATTTATTAGCAAAATCTGGGCAATGTAGGTTATCATCGTTTGTATGTATATTTGATATTTCATGCCTGTAGTGATGGTAATCGTACTATATTCCAGTTTCCACTGACTTTCCGGTGCGAAATGTATGAGAATGAATGATGATTACAAGAGTTGATTACACACGCAAAGCTTCCGACAATCGCAAATAGAATAAAATTGGCTTTTATAACGGATGCAAGCATTTTTGTATGTCTGTCTGTCTGTTACATAAATTGAATATATCCACCATGATTATCTTTTAATTTCACCACACTCTCTCTTTCTCTCGCTTTATTTCCCATGAAATGCCCAATTTTTTGTAACAACAAATCAGTCAAAGGAAATAAGCTCTGCATAGCATGTGCAGTTTCCATACATTAATTCAAGATGAAGAGCACAAAAGCTCATATGGCAATTATGATCATAAAAATAAATCGAATTAGGTCCCAGACGTCATTGCATAATACCAAATCAAAAACAATTTTCAGGAATACGATGGCACGGTCAGTTCCTTCCTATTTTTAGTACCGAACGGTAATAATAATCTCTGTCACTTGACTAGAAAGTATATCCACGTGGAAATTATTATTGCGATGGAATAAAGCACCTCAGGAGTTTCTAATGGTAAGCCATTTTTCTTGCATGCTTATTTTTTAAATGCCCTTATAATTTACGTGTCATTTTCCCTAATAGCTTTTTATTGCGCCACATGCAAACTCGTTCGCAAACTAAGAGCACACGCGTGAAAATTCTTATATAATCCTGTTGATGTACATTGTTATGCTTTTTGATAATAATTGACAAAAAATACATCTAGCAAAATTCAATCACCCTGAAGAAACAAGCTTATCATCGCCGACAACTCAACACCATCGTCTGTTTTGTGACTTGATTGGGCAGGTTGACAAAACAGTGGAAAGAGGTACTTGACTATATTGTTGTGTAGAAATCTGTAAATTATTCTAGATGACCAACTATAATTATAATACGTGGTTCGATTGTTATCTGGTCTGTGGTGGTGGTGAGCCCAATAATAATAAGTAGTGCGCGCGTTCATTACATCATCACAACATTACACTTTCAAATATTGTTTAAATATTATTATTAGATTAGATAATTAGGGGTACAGATTACATAGTTTTTTTAGGTAGCCAGCAACATGTACAAAAATTGCAACAAACCTGAAATGATTGTACAGAAACAGGCAGGCAAGCAAGTTGTATGCACAAGGTATTTAAGCAGAAGGAAAGTAAAAGTAAAAAAAAGCTATATTTGTAAACAATACAAATTATACATGGTTTTTATTAACATGTAGTCAAGTTAAATATGAAAAGTAACGTTCTCGTATGCATTTTCCTTTTGTGAGTGTGTCAGTAAAGTCAGCAGTTTTCTTAAAGACTTCTCTCATTGTTCAATATGTCAATCAGTCAATCAGCGTCTCTCTCAACAAAACTTGATCCACAAGGATTTCTCCTGACACTAAAATATTATTGCGAATTAATCAAATCTGTATGTATATTCATCTAAAACTCATGAAACAGTTTCCAAGGATGAAAGCATACGTTCAACTTTGTTCCAAATATTTTTTTTGTGCCCTGTTGGCCATATAATAATAATAATTTTTGTGCATTGTCATGAGTGTTGCCATATAAGTTAGCTTGGAAGAATATAAATATAAGCAAGCAAAGGTGACAACAACGGTGGTGTCATTGACAGTGTAATAACAACAAGGAAGATTATACAGGATTATTGGCATAACTGAGCCAGTGACTCAACTTTGATTTCTGATCTCTGTCTTTAATCAAGATTGTCCTTTTACCTTGTGTAATATAATACCAGCGAAATATTTAAGAGCTGCTGTTGTTGTGTAAGGTGTGATTGTGATAATATCATTATCATGTTTGCTCCAACTAAAAGTCTGAG
>JAHZMV010006891.1:0-29213 GCA_027743765.1 Coecobrya sp. COE2
ACAAAAACCATCTTATGTGTTAACACATAAGACACACACACACACAAACACACATAAGAGCAGGCATTGGCACACCCAGGGATGGGCACGACGCCGCGTGCCCCCCCTCCTGGAGACCGGATTTTAACATTACGTAGATTAGGGGGAGGGGTAACCTTTAACATTAACGATATTACGGTGCCCACCGCTGAGCCCCCTCCTGGGTGCGCCACTGTGAGCAGTGCTTATGTGTTAACATGACATATTAACACATAATGTCTTATGTGTTAACAGGCCTGTTAACATATAAGATTGATTTTATGTGTTAACACCTGAAAAACCTGGTACGTGTAATCCTACCAACCATTTATACAATTTTTCAAACCACATTAAAATCATCATTAATCCAAGTAATTAAAAAGTGTATGTATGTATGTATTTATTGATTACAACTTTTTTAGGCTTTCAGGCTATATAGCATCATTTCAAATAATATTATAAATAACAAAATCTTTTAACAGTGTTTTTGGATTAAAAATAACTTACACATTTTTCAATAATTTCCCCCTTTACATCCCCAAGTTTAAAGTATTCCCCTGTTATTTCAACTTTCAGGTGGCTAAACTTGGTTTTCTCCACTGTAATAACCATAATTACTGATAAATACTGATTGGAGTATTTATCAGTAAAAAAATCACTGAAAAAGTGTGTAATTAAATGTTAATCACTGAGCAAGTTACTATTGCGTGTTACTCCAATCTCATGTCTGTTTTCATTCATTACCGCTTCGTTTCAATATGCCCCATCCATTCGGAAAAGGGGGCGTCCATTTTGAATGTTACAGTGAAGGGGGATGGGTCTTAAGGTCGGGGTACCCTTAAGTGTTAAATAGGGGTATTCTGTAATAGTTAAAAAATGTCACGGATGGGGGGTGGGGGATCCGGAAAAATGGACGCAGCAAAAGTTGAACATCCAGAAAAATGGCAAAAAGCGTAACTACTCTAGTTACATACATAAAACACAGACGTGCTAAATGTCAAGTAAGTGACGTAAGACAAAATGACATGACATGACAATGTAAATTAATGACAGGTTCCAAAATAACCCATTAGGTTAAAAATTAAGGGGACGGGGGAGTTCGAAAAGTAGTCAATTGATGCATTCTATTTTGTCAAGGGACGAAAAATAAGGTGCTTTGGCATAGTAAAGCAGGCGCTGTTGAACAGGGTTTTTCACTAAATGTGTATGCATTTTACTTGTAGCAACCATTATCTTTAATTAGGAGAAATGATTTATAGTTATTTGACGCCGGAACTATATACCGCAGGTTTTAAATGCATGCTTGTGTGATTCATGATAATTTTTTACGGATCAATGAAAATTAGTTTTTTTATTATTTATAATTATCTTGTTACTTTGCATTGTCTACACGAACATACATTTAACTAGAGCACAGTGATGTGATGATGGAGGAGAGAGAGAGGTGGGCAAAACAAATTAAATGTAAGGTTTAAAGAATAATGACGCGTAATGTATGTATTATTTTTTATGCACGTATATATAATAGTTTAGGTCAGAGTTCATTATAATTTTTACGTGTATTAAATTGATAGTTTTTTTTATCTCTAATGAATTGACACTGTTTCCGTATTTTTTTCTCTCGGAAAAGCTAAAACTTTACATTTTTGATGGGTGCAATACTTAAATATAAAATTCTCAGTGATTTTATAAATTAAACATAAATTCCGTTCCGAGAATTTTCTTCAAGTACGTAACCACTGAGAGGAGGTTTTTAACAAATTAAAGCATTACTACTATAAATATTAATTAATCACACACATACGTACATAATATGAGGGTATTTACAAATTTTTTATATCATTGATTACTTAATGTCAAGTTGTGTACTTATTTTAAGTATTAAATAATTTCATAATTTGCTAAAGATATTATTAACATTACTGAAATGTACAAGTTTATAAGTTAAATATTTTCACAAAAACAAAATGCAAGTTTTTAAGTTGCACAAGTTAAATACACAATCATTATAATATGTACTGTATACTGGAAATTATAACATTTAACAAAAAAAATGCAAAGAAATGCAACGGGTCTACATAGTTATTTTTATATTGTTTCAGCCTGAGCAACAGCAATAACTCACATAGTACGTAGATACAGTAATACATCCGTGATAGCGATACGGTTGACAGTCTTAAATACCAATACGATAATACACTACGTGAATTGTCGACAAGACGTTCAGACTTTGTTCGAAGTTTCAAGTTAAGTCACTTTGCAGAAGTTGTGTGTGGTCCTACAAATCGAAGGCAACTTAGCAATTAGGAAGGTGCTAAGTTTCGGATTCTAAGCTAGAGAACGAGCTGGCCGGTAATGGTGTGCTATTCCCAGACCCGAAAACATTTCTACTATGCGATGACAATGATTCTGGCACGTCGTTGAGAACCATGTCCCCGTAAAACTTTCTCTGTTCCATAATTTGCGACATGAAGTCTGCCTCTAGGCGCTAAAAGTACAAGATAAAATCAGGAGTTTAACTTTTAAATTAATTACAATAAATTCATGCAAGTAATGTAAGTCATATGAAACTCAACCCTTACCTCCAATTTAACGGGCATTTCACCCTTGAATGATTTCAAGTGCTGCGAAAATGTTTCATCAAGTTCCTTCAACTTCAACTCTTCATGTTGAGTGAGAAGTGCACCTATTAAAAACAATTTGGTCGTATCATTTTCATTAAATTAATAAAAGGACTGATTAAAGTAAGTAAAGGAAACTCACGCTTCTCATTCTGAAGTTGCTCTAATTCCCTCTTGGCAGATTCACTGCTGCCTCTCATTTCCTCCAGCTGTCGGACATGCTTGTCATCCAAGCGTTGTTGCTCTGCCTTGTATTTCTTCTTCTCCTGTTCTTGGAACTGTCACAAAACAATGTGTTTTCACGGTTAGAACAATGAAGGTTATATAATATTCGTCGCTGCTCCGTGAAAAGAACGTTACTACGTTTTTGGGGCATTGTGAGAACATCGTACCAAAATGATCCCCAGAGTCTGGGAAGAAAAATGCGCTGGAATCTCACGTTGCCCCAAAAATGTAGTTACGTTCTTTTCACGGAGCAGCGACGAATATATAGTTATTTTGTATAATACTTACTTTTCGAACACGTTCCTTCTCGTCATCAGGGCCAGTTGCTGGGGTGGACCCAGGTGCATGAATTCTTAATGATTCGCGGAACATGGCTTCCCTAATCTTCATTTCGCTTCGAATTCGTTTTGGTAATGCACGCTTCTCAGCAGCTTGACGTTTTAACAATTCGTCCTCTTTTCGGCAACTGACACGGCGGTGGTGTTCTAATTCTTTGTCGTGTCTTATCAACATCTGTACATTTAATAAAGCATAATGTCAAATGAGACAAGTCCCTCCATAAACAATACAAATAGTTATAAGCATAGCTCTTGGATAAAAATCTAACCTGTTGTCGTTGTAAATGGAAGCTATCTTTAATCTGGCGTTTCTTCAGTTGATGCCGTTCTTTCATATGGGATTCTTCCAAATCCCAAAGTGCTTTATGATGGCGGCGAATCCTCTGTTAAAAATTAAAGTTATTATGTATTTGGCCTAAACAAAATGAAGCGAATTTTAATTATTATTATTATTATTACCTCGTGTCTTTCTTCTAAGAACTGTCTTTCCATTGCCGCTATCCTCGATCTATGAATTTCGTTTTCTCGTTTCATTCGTGAGTCGTGACTTTCGTTCAATTTTTCTAAGAATTGTCGTTCCTGAAAATTGATTTAATTTAATTAGATTTTTTTAAATAGAAATAAAACTATTTAAACAAAATAATAATCGGAAAAAGATGAGTTACCCTGTTATGCTGATCCCGGTCTAGTTGCTCCTTTCTAGTTCGCCATGCATTTTTCCGTAACTCCTTTTGCATTTCGTCTATTTCTTGTTTTAGAAGCTTTACTTCTTGCTTTAGCCCTTCACGAAATAATCTCATTTCCTTTTCCTGAAACATGTCCAGATTGGTTTAAGTTAGCAACGTTGTACAATAATTACCATTAGTAAAACAGCATCATAGGTAAAGTAAAAAATTATACTAACTTGATCAGCTCTAATTTTCTTTGACATCTGGCGGAGATCTTGTTCTTGATGCTGTTCAGTTCTTTCTACTAACTGTTTTTGTGTCTTCAACTTCCCCTCCATTTCACTCTCGAATGCTCTCACCAAGGAAATCTTTTCTTGTTCAAATTTCTTTTCCTGTTTCAAAAAAATTAATTTATACATTCACCTCTTCATTCAAATGCAACTTATTAAAATTAGCAAAAATATTAAGTTCCCGTACCTGAGCCTCCAAAGCCATGTGGGCTCTAAGGTTTAGGTCTTGGCACTGTTTTTGTTCTTGCTTTTGAAGAAGCTTGAATTCTCGTAGTTCCTGCTTCCGGTTGAGATGATAGTTAGTAACAGAGTCATCGTCATCTCCATATATTACTTTCGATGTTGTTGTTGTCACAATCACTCCATCCACTTCAAACTTCCTTGTCCTCTTTCTTGTTTTCTTTTTGTAATTTAGTTCTTCCTTTAACCGATCACGTTCCTGAATAAGTTACAAAATTATTTTAAATCATCTCAATAACGAAGCATTTCATTAAGAATAAATAGATAAAGTATGTGAGATACGCACTTTAGAGTCGGTTTTTCGCCTCAAAATGACTTCTTCCTCTCCTGCAACTGTAGACTCAGATGGAGATGGAGTAGAGGTATGGTTTTCTTTATTACTATCCTGACTAACTGATGTTGAAATGGATTCGGCGTCCGATCTAACAATAACATTTGAATGAAAAGTTGAAAAATAACCAGAAACTGTAAAACTATGGCAAAACAATTTAAGACATAGCGCATTATTTATACCTATCATGACTATTTGGCTTCGGTTTGGAATGTTTACTTCCTCCATTTTCCGTTCGTTTCTGCTTCTCAGTCCTATCTCTATCCAGACTCGAAGAATTTTGCCTTCGTTCCTCCTTCGATTGTAGTGGAATGTCTTTCAAGGACGACGAAACGGCAGAAGTTTTCATCGATCTGTCAATCTTCCCTCGGGCCTGGATAAAGTTAACCCCATTAATAAAATATCATACAGTCAGTCACCTTAAGAAAAAATCATTGTTAACCATTAATGTTTACCTTTCCATCCAAATACTGCTGGCTCAGAATATGTCCATCTGAAATTGGTCTCGACTTTCCACTGGTCGAGCCTTTGGTTCTTCTCTTCACATCAGATTGCTCCGATGATTCACTAGATGTATTCCTAGGGTATTTTGGAACCATTAAATCAGGCACAGAATCTACATCTGTTGCTTCCACAGTTGTACCTTCTACCACAATTGAAATGGGGCTTTCTTCTGTTGATTTAACGAGATGACACGTAAAGTTCATAGCAAGGTAACATTTATTATAAACCAAAGAGGAATGCAATTCATTAATAAGAAATTTACCTTCGGGTGGCTGTACTAATACAGCGCTAACGTTATTTCTCGAATCATTCCAATTATTTGATTCATCTCCAACAGCAACAACAGATATATGGCTAATATTTAGATCTAAAGAAGCAAACAAATCGTTACTATCAAAATTGCACAAACAAACTGTGGTGTTGGAATATTATGCACATGGAAAATTCAAATTACTTTGTTCGTATATGTCTACAGGGGAATGACGGTCTAGCATTGGGCTCAAAACTACAACTTCACTATCATCGAGTTTGTGACCCTTTACTGTATCCCCATCTAGCCCACCTGACGTTGAGGATGAAATAGGAACACTGGAGGTCTCACAAAGCTTTCGTCGTCCATCTTCTGTTTGTGGATCAGAGCTCAGCCACGTCTTGTTGGTACTGTTTGCCACAACCACCACCTAAAGGATTTAAATAAATTCGTTCAGTTTAATCCATGAAATTAGAGACAAGATCAAAGCTAGTAAAGATTAAAACTAATGTATCGTACTTGATCGGATGGTGATGCAATGGAAACGTTAAAATCTTCCACTCGAGGCGAACCAACGGTGACAATGGTTGAGGAAGCTTCGTTGCTTAGTATTTTCACATCATCAGTGTTAACATTGACCACGCTAACAGGATCGATAGGTGCAACAGGTACAACAGTTACTGCGTCATTCTGAACTCTGTTTCGGTCCTTCTTCGGCTTGACAACTTGACTGTAAATATGGTTAGACGAGTCTGCTTCCGCTTGATCAGCGGAATGCTTTACTGGGCCTACAACTACTGGACCTGAAATTGTACATTTTACGAGTTTTAAATCAATATTTTGTATTGTTACTATTTATGTATATTAAGCTTACCATTGGAACTGACAACAGTGGATGATGAATCGTGTTTTTCCTTACTCGCAGCACGTTTAATTTCACTTGGTAAAACATTTGAATCTTTAGAAGAGGTAGAGTTATCGGACTGGCACGTAACGACGGATGTTACGTTTCTATAATCCACGCTGTCATTTGATTCATTCTCTGGCGGTTTTGGAACCGTTGATGGACTGTGTCTCCCATTTGCAGTTTTGTTAGAGATTTTACTATCATGAACCGTTGTGGTGTGACTGCCTTCCTGAAAATCAACTTCTTTTGAACTTTCTTCAGAATTGTAATCGTCAACCTTCCGTTGACTTCGTGTCATCTCTTGTACATCGTTATTGGTGGAAGTTAGACGACTTGATTCTACATTTTTGTGCGGACTAGAGGTACTTTTCAGGTCACTTCTTGTAGGTTCATCAGTGGGTAAATTTTCTACAGTATTGATATCACTATGTGTAGAGGTCGTAGTAGAAACGGATGGCGCAGGAGTAGCAACGTTAGGCGGTGAAGTTTCGGGCGTATGTTTATCGGAGGGATGTAATGATTCGTCGTTTGAATTCAATGGCACATTAGCTGAACTATCTTTAGATTTATTTGTTGAACTTGCTTTTGCGGCTTGTTTATCTGGGGCAGGAGGTTGAGGAGCAGGACGTTTTTCTTTACTTTTCTTCTCCTTTTCACCCTGGGAGGGAGAGCCTTGTTTTGTACGTTTGGGCTGCTGAACCTCCTCCTCCCCAACAGCACTGCGCTTCGCGACACTTGCATCTGACAACGGAGGTGTGTCTGGTAGAGCAAAAGCGCCTTGATCCAATGGAGTCGCAGGAACTGCACCATGAAAATTGTACAATAAAGCATTAGAATATTACACTATTCACTATTCAATGTAAAATACAAACTACTAGTTAAAACGGCTCAAAATATAGGCATTACCAGTATCTGACGAATCTGATGTGTCCACAATTTCCATTTGGAGTTGCGAGGACCTCTGAAATAATAAATAGTCCAAAACATATTAGCAGGGGGTCTTTCAAGGATAAAGAATTTGGCACTTTTCAAAAATGCACCAAAAAAGGTGGAATTTGTGCCATTCCATCAGGCACTAACTAGTAACTTTAGTAGCCGTTCGCATGGTGTTTGTTACAGGACACAAGCCAAAGAACATACCAATGATTCTGTGCAAACGCATGCTTGATGGATGTAGTAGGTTTTATAAAGAGTGAATAAAATGCAAAAAACCAAGGGAGTTAGCCAAATACTAAAAGAGAAGCTTTAAAGTGTTGAAATAGAGGTTGATAAAAAATAATCAAGTAAATTTGGCATGAAGGTTCATCATCAATGACCAGCTTTCAAACTGACGTTTTGCTTAGTCCAGCATTCCGTGTTAAGGATCTTTACTGTCATAGCTGTTAGGTATATTCTACCAAACTAATGTTTCATTGTGACAACTGACTGACGGCCATCGATACCTTTACTTCATGCTAAAATCAAAACTAATCGGTTTGGAATTAGTATTACAAAAAATTAAATTAATGATAGGCTAGTTGATGAAGTGGGGGAAAGCAACTACAGATATTACTGGCTCTGTAAAAATATTTAAGACCCCAAGGCATAGAGGTCTTACCAGCCTCAGAAACAGCACCCTCATGACGAGTATAACTTGATTGACAGTTCTGTGAGAGCGGAAGTAGGAAAGACATGGAAAGTGAAAGGAAACGAAAAGATACACACGCGTTCACACCTATTCAGCGTTTTACTAGAATTATCTCAGCGAAGTAGAAAGAAGAGCTGTAGATAGAGAGTAGTTGTGCGACACAATTCATTTTCACATTTCACAAAATAGTTGAACATTAAAAAGCTACATAAAGGAGACGACATGGATGTCCATAACAAATCATCATTACCTCTGCAAGGTCATCTTCCGTAACCTCTTCCACAACTTCTGCTTTGAATTCAGCCACAAGATCGCGAACTGGCTTTGAGTCCGTAGCCCTAGTAATAAAAGGATGCTGCAAAGTTCAGAAAAGAGAAGCATTATTATAATATATTCCTAAGTGATTTTTAAAATTGCATATAATCAGGATAACGATATAAAAATAGCCGTACATGAAGTAGTTCTTGGGCTGTTGGACGATTATGTGGGTCTTTTATTAGGCACTTTGAAACAAAAGAATTGAATTCAGGAGTGTAGGCAGTTGGTTTCGTAAGCTTTGGTGGATCTCCACGCTGTATTTTCAGAACCACTCGCATTGGGCTAAGTTCATGATGAGGGGGTTCCATTTCAGCGCACTCTATCAGCGTTATACCAAGGGACCAAATGTCGACCTGTAATGACAACGTCACTCATTATATTGTACAATGTACATCCAAATATAGTCTTATCATCAACACAGAAAGATAATTGCTCGGATTAATATTTCATTAAAATTGACAGAAATAAGTGTTATAGCATTTCCATTCAATTCAATCATTCATATGTAAAGCAAGTTAGTTTCCATTGCATTACCTAGTTTTACTCCGCCTGTTGCCGTTACCAGGATGTTACCAGCTTTTAAATCCCTATGAATTACTTTATTATCGTGCAGGTAGCTCAATGCGATACACAACTGAGCAGCTACATACGCAATTTGAGACTCCGCCAGTGGGTGTTCTAGTTCAACCATAATTGTATCCAGTGCCCCTCCATCACAGTACTCCAAAAGTAGCTAAGACACGAACATATCACGTTGCAATTTGACATTCAATGTATTGGCTCCATTCCAATCATAACATGCAAGTATAATAAAAAATTAATGAATGGATAATGACGAAGAACACTTACCCATAACTTGCTATCAAAACAATATGCATCAAATAAAGTAACAACGTTTGGATGTTTACAATCTGCTAAAATGTCTATTTCAACTCGAAAGTCATCCAAATCTTCGTCTGTCTCAAGGCGGCACATTTTTGCAGCGGCCAAAACACCAGTCTCCTTGTGTTTCGCCTGAAATGTAAAGACATTTTTATTACCTTTCATTGTAACTTTTACGATTTGATAAGATCATCATGACCGTATGCAAAAAAAAAATCAAACATATTTGCTTGGCTGATGAAGGTCAAGCTTCATTAAAAGGAATTTTTCTAACGGTAATAAAAGTTATTAATAGCTTCTAATGAATAAAAGGTCAATAATGACGTTATAACAGTATATTTTTCGAACCTTGTACACTTTCCCGAAAGCTCCATCCCCAAGCTCGCCAACAAAATCCCAGCAAAGACAAGGATCAGCTTCCATGCGCAGACATGCAGGGAGCTTCTTATAACGGCTCCCTTGACCGCTCCCATCCCCACCTCGACCTCCTATGCCCCCACCGAAATTCAAAACTTTTTTCAATCCACTGAAGAACGACATGGTGGCTCGTAACTTGCAATGGATAATGTTTCAGATTCCACATTTAATTATAATTAAAGTTTAGTCGAGTTTACGGCAACGAAGCACTAAACATGGAAGATCGTGTTCGACAACATAACAAGGCAAATGTGGTAGTTGATAACGGTTTTTGTCATCTGAACTGATCGCAATGTTTTTTCCTAACGCTACAAATTAGCCACTAATAATAAATAATTAAATTATTATACTAACAATAATTTAAATGTACATTATTATAGTCACATTAAAAAACTGACTTGGTAGATGCTAACAGCTTAAAAATAGGAAAAACACCTGAGGCACTGTACTGGTCGATTTACAAAATGACTAAAGACAAAAATAATAATGATGATGATGACAATACTTTGTATTATTGCTTTTTAAAAAAACAAATGGAGTAATTAAAAAAGTTACAACAATTATTATAGAACCACAACTGCTAGTTTTTTTATATAGAAAACTATATCCTTTTTAAATGTCTCGTTAGTTTACTAATTTACAATTATATAAACCATACATTTAATTACAAATGTTATATGGACAACAAACAACCAATATTTAAGTCGTTAAATGATTACTCTATATATATGAGAACAATTGCACATAAGTATGAGTACAGTAGCATTTATTTAAAAAAGGTTTCCAGCCACCTACTAAATATTTCATACAAATTACTTTAATTACAATTCATAAAATTGGACCTGACACTAAACCAACAATTGTCTCTCTCCACACACGTTTCCACTTAATCAACAATTATTTAAGACTCAACACACTTAAAGTTAAACTCACATTGCTGCCTATATCCACTACCCAAAATTTTTATATAAAAACGGAAGACTTGATAACAAATAATTAATCTCGTGGATGACGCACAGTTAGTGTTCTTTAGTGACGTCTTCCAGTCAAGACTTCCAATCCTGTTTGAGCAGCAGTTTGACAAATTAGTGACTGGACAGGAGTGCCCAACGCCTGCTTCTGGCAACAACGCTCTCCTTCTCCGTCCATCCTCACGGGCGTTTGATAAACAAACATTATTTCCACGTCATTTTAATCCTCCTACACTTTCCAAATCTCCTTCACGAGTGTTTCCACAAACCTTGTTGAATCCCCTTCATTCATTAAGGAACAATGACTCCAAATGTCTTTCGAACAGCTCAAGAGTCTGTATATTCTTTCACTCTTCTTGAGTCAAATTTTAACACTCTTCTCCCACCACCAGTGTAACAAGCCACCTAATTTTTAATACGTATTCTCAGGCTACACTCGTGAGTGTCATTAACTTAAATGTAATTAAACATGTCATCGGTAATGTATCCAGTCCACTATACTAAAACCTTATTATTTTTTTAGGTAAGGCGAGTATTTTCGTTATATTCGGTTTACAACTTTATTATCATTTTGAGTGACTCTTTTAACTAGTCACCTCTTTAAAAAAAACCTACATTATATCCAATGACCTATTACACTCTTCCCAACCTAATTGACTTAATATATCCCCTTCCTCCAAAAACCTAACTACTTCTCCACTCCAAAAAACAACCTTTTATTTTTTTCAAAGTTCCAAATCAATTGTCCTCCTGACTAGTATACAAAATAAAAAGACATCCCCACTTGATCCACTCTTAAACACTATTTACTTATATTATTATAACATTTTTTTATCATTTATTTCATTCTTATTTATTATATCGGTAGTTCTTAGTCAAGTGGTATGAATGAATTATAAAAAAAATGCAGTCGCAGTAGTAGTATTTCTACTAGAGTGGTGGTATTGCAGGCACAGGACACAGAGGACAACACTCAAGTACTTTACAAAGTAGTACAACAAGCGTATATAGAAAATGTACATATATATTTTCAACATATAACAATAAAATGCAATGCAAAATGCAACACTTTTTTAAAAACTATCTTCTGTTATGTTGGTTATATGTATGGGGGAAAAGAATTGAAGTTCATTTTTATGTACAAATAATAATATGTGTGTATAGCTTTGTATATGTACTTGTTATATATGAAAATTGAGTTTTGTGCGTGAGTGTTTAAAGTACTCCTACAATAAGCCATAATAAGTTTTTGTAGAGGATTCATAAAAGCATAGTGAGCAGCATAAAAGTTGAAGTGGAGGATGGTAATCTTCGATAAAAACCTTAGTGGCTGCTGCATAAGCATAGGGGCTTCTATAAAGATTTTTAGTCAGAGGCTCAAATCCAAGTGATGATGATGATTACTGTGTGCCGTAGTCTTCTACCAAGTGGTCATATTGAAAAGGTGTATGCGTTATGTTTTATGTATATAAAAATGATGTATCCTGTGTGTAGCCCTGTTTGTTGTAAACTTTTGCTAAAAAATATATAATGCTATAAAAGATTCCTGCTTTTATGAATATTATAAATCTATTATGATGAGCGTAGAGAAAAGTTAACTTGTTTTAAGAGAGAGATTGAAACATAGTCAGAGTAGAGGGAAGTGTAAACTGCGGCTCCTGCCATTTATGCCAGATTAGTCAACAATCAGCGCAGAAGCAGTATATAGAAGCGTATATGTAATGATAATGATGAGTAAAAAAGAATGAGTAAAGTAAGTACGCAATATTAGTCATTCAGACAGAGAGTGCATCATCATCAGAATGAAATCACGTAGAGACTCATAATATGTGAGTATGAATAATATGAGTTTTAGATTTCCGTTCCTTTTTTCTGCTTCTGTGTTGTTAAGGCATACAACAATATCATCTTTATATATGGTTTACATGCTTTAATGTTAAAAAAACAACAATCTGTGCTATCTAACTTCTTTTTACATGGAAACTGTTCATTTTGTGCGAAATAGTGTGTATGTATTCACAAGACGAAAGAGAGGAGAGATAATACATGTTTTATAGCTTGGTAAAAAGTATTGTTATAATAACTTGTTAAACTGAGCAGGCCAAAGGCAAGTTAAAGAAAAAGTCAATGACAAGAGACTTGAAGTAAAAACTCACCACCACCACCACCAGCTAAAAAATCTTTGCCTGCTGCTGTTGTGGTGGTGGTGGTCGAAGAACCGAACTGGTTTAACTTGAAGACGACACAGTCTTCAACTCAACAGCATTTATATATTCCTGTATTGCATATTGTACAATATTGTGCACTTGTTTGGTATTTATTCCGTAAAACATTCAGCATCTCTGCGTAACAACTTTATAATCTACTCTCTTATAGGCTATATGTCTGCTAAGGAAAAAAAAATGAAAGATAAACTGCAGTGCACCTGCAGCCGCAGCGATGACGGTGGTGGTGGTGGTGGTGGTGTAGGGAATGCTTCAGTTGGCAAGCAGCATAATAATTTTATTTTTTGTATGAATGAGAGAGTCCTTAAAAGATTTGAAAGACATTTAACACACAACACCGATTTAACATGAATAAAGATTGCGTACTGCGCTGCTGTGCGCGTTAGCATTGCCACTTGTGGATTTCTAAAATGGTAAATTTATACAAAAAAAACATTAAAGGAGTAACATGAACTAACCAACTTGTGTGCGTTCGTTGTTGTCCTCTCTCATCATTCTAGTAGTAAGGAAAGTCATAAAAATTACAAACGGTACGACTACGACATACATTTATTCACACCCAAGTAGTTGTAGTAGTACTACTTATTGCAGTTATATGATTTTCTGTAAGAAAGTTTTTAGCCAAAAGTAAGTAGTACTTACTGCGCAGATGCAGTTTTACTTCCTCAAAAAATTCTTTTATTGCCTTCATGCTTTGCATTTTCAATCTGTTCCGATTTTTTCTTGAGCTATTATGCCATTTTATATATTCTTACGACGTTATATACAAAAAAATCCTCCCTTTAGCAAAGTAACCTGTAATTTTTGTTTGGTTATGATCAAGTCAACTCACCCAAAAAACAATTCTCTCTGTCTCTCTTTTAACTTCTTCCGTTGTTCTAATGTATGTAATTTTAATATTTTTTTGCATTTAGAAGGGATTTAATAATTAAACTAGACTTCCTCATCTCCTGCTGCATATTACAGGTTGATTAATCCCAAACAGCAGCATATATAGCCATGCAGCGTTTTTTTTCAAACAATTACTAAAATTAACCTAAAACACTGCGAGAAATAAGTTTGTGCTCATTTGCTTCACTAAATATTCATTCATTTTTACAAAAGTAACAGGTTCGCTTGCTAATCGCAGAAGCATAACATCCTTCAGCAGTCGTCTTTTGTCTGTTGTTTGTCATTATTCTGCTGCTTATGTCTAGTCTGGCGTGCAAAATATTTTTGTATTTTTTCAGCTGTATTTCAATCTCTTTGCTTATCAAGTGCTTAAACTACTCTACGCTTTTCGTCGTTTAATACAAATTAGTCCTTTATTTCATTTTATCAAGTATATACACAAACTTATCGCTAATAAATAATGCATATGTCTATCACCTTGTCTGAGTTGTGTATGGAATTTAAAATGCGAGGACACACAAAAATAAGTTGTGCAAACATTTACAAATCCGTACATACATTTCTCGTTCATTTAAACTATATAATATGATCATCAACCATTTTTTTACATTTTCAAGTTATGAATCAATCTATCCGTAAAGTAGTTTTCAATTGTTTGGTGACCGCATATATAAAAAAGCGTGAAGTAGTATTTAAAATTAAATGCCTATTACACGTTTTACTTTACAATATATCCAACTCGTTTATCAAGTTCTTGTATACAAGACCGTAACACATATTTTTCCCCGACCGATTCCTACCGAGCGACGTAACACTTCTTTTGCGCTCATCTTTTTTAACCATATTTTCAATCAAAGCCATAATAATAATAATAATAAGCACCATAATTTTCGCCCGTGACTTTGGCGGACAACATGAAGAAAGAAAAAGATTCTTAAAACCTAAATGACTAACTGACCACACACGACTACTCTGTGGTTCGTTTCAACTTAAAGTATGACCATAACTGACAATTAGTAGATTATTTATCCACTTATATGCTAACTTGTACTAAATGACTAACAAATAATCCTCGGAATAATAAAATCCAAACACTGCAGGAGTGTGGAACCAAAGACGGAATATTATCTGTTTAAGAAATTTTTTAATGGAACGCTAATTAAGATAAGACATTTCATGACTAATTCTTATGACTCACTTAACTTACAAAGAAAAGAGATAAGAAGCGAGTTCACTTCCCAAAATAGACGCTTGGTGCAGAAGACAATGACTTTCATGCAACTATACTCAATAGTTTCCCCTCGGGGGAATCTGAGACTCTTGCTCGGAAATTAACAAGTTGCGGCAGATATCTCATTGCACACAGTTCACAAGTTCAGGGGGCATCCATACAGCACGTAAATACTCTAGATTGGTAACCATCGAGATGTTAGATAACACCCTAATTGTTAATATGGATAACCTGTAATTATTTTAAAGGGGTTAAATGGGTGGTCCGAAAATAATTGAATGCGTTACATTTTTATGAATGTTCCCTTAAAAACCTGCTCGCCTTTGACTGCAGCTGCTGCAAAAAGAGCCGACGGCCAGCTCAAAAAAATGTGCTTTCTGCTTCTCTTCATTTCACCACACTTGGATGGTGGCATGTGCACCGGCGAAACTGGGATAATTAAAGTTGTGATTTAATTTAACTGGGGTTCGATTAATTTAACTTTTGAGATTGTTTTGGTTATAGTTTTGGTTAAGGGGTGGATTAGTGAGAAAAGGGGAAGTTTTTAAGGGGTTTTGAGAGTTGGTGGGTTGTGGAGGAGTGGAGGAGGTTGAAGGTCACGGAGGAGCCCGGCAGCTCATTAAATAGTGGGCAGCTTTAGTGGGAGAGGTAACTATTAATTACAATTATCTTTAGCGGCACTTTTGGTTGTTGGTAATGTAATTAATATTGAGAAAAAGGAAGAAATATTAGATTTATCGGGTTTTTGGCATGTTATGTTGTTAACAGATTAGTGTATGTGTTGACACGGCTGTTAACTCGTAAAACCTGAAGTGTTAACACTGCTGTTAACACTTAAAGCTAATTATTGGCTTAAGCCAATTAAGAATAAGTTTAGATCAGAATAGAATTGCCGAGATTGTACCTAGATTGATAGTAATGCATAAAACTAATTTAACTATCCTTTAAGGACAATAACCATTTATTATTACGGCCCTTTATTACGGGCTACCATTTTTTACGACGATAAACAATTTTACACATTTGTTGAGCAATAAATAATAAATGATAACAAATAAATACCCCCGCTGGGTTACTCATACATACTCAAAGTCTTGTGTGTTAATAGTTAATAGCCGTGTTAACAAACAAACTGGAAAAGTATAATCCTACTGAATAATGTAGATGCTAGTTTGCGTTTAACTGTCTAAGTAACTATATTATGATTATTTTTTTCTTTTTGAATTCACAGATTATATGCAGCGAGCAACCGTTGGTATCTTCTTTCTTTAAGCGTGTACATCCCACGGGATTGTTTGGTAAGTGTTAATACTGTACCTGAAGATAAAATACTTTTACGATATTTTTAAACAATTTAAAGTTAAATGTTCCATTCTTGTTCTTTATTATTGTCATCAGAGATTCATTATGGGAGTCCACGGTTTGACGTCCTTTATTGAGGGCGTCCATAAAGCGGACAAGGAAAGTTATCGGGAGAAGATTGTTGTTCGTGGTGGACCAGTCGTAGTTGACGGCAATAACTTGATGTACTTTTTGTACTTTGATGGGAAGACCCCTGTCGTTAGTAAAGGACAAAATAAGGCTGCAGGAGACCTTGCTGCAAAGGTGCCCCAGGCTCATCTTTACGGTGGAGATTGGATCCAGTACGCTCAGAATGTGCGATACTTTTTTCAACAGTTGAAGCACTGCAATATTACAGCTATAGTGATTTTCGACGGGGCTTATGATTCGCAAAAAATCGAGGTAGCACATCAGCGTTTTGCAAAAACAGTCAAGGAGAACGTTACAAACTACAGGAATTCAGATAACATGGAAGAACCTGGGAGGACGTACACCCCTATTTTCTTAAAGGTATATCGATTATTGTTTCTTGTATTTAACTTATGCATTACAATAAAATAAATAACTGGTCACTTTAATATGACATTATTTGTTGTAATACACGTATTAGCATTGCTCTTAATAATACAATCTTTTTTTTCAAATACAGAGTGTCTTTTTGGAGGTCCTCTCAGAGCAAAAAATTCCACATTATCAGGCAAACGGAGAAGCTGATCCTACCATCGCTTTGATTGCAAAACTTTTGAAAAAATGTCCAATCCTCAGTTCGGATTCAGACTTTTACATTTACGCAGATGCAACACCAATAAAGTTACAATCACTTAACTTCTCTCTGAAGCAGCCTAAAGCAGATATTTTTGAGACCGAAGTTGGAACTAGCAAGCCACAAGCTACTGGCAAATCTACCAAGGTATGGACACTCGAAGGGGAATACGTTTCTTTGGCCAAGATATGCAAGAAGAAGTTTGGTTTAACCAATATGGAGATGATGCCATTGGCTGCCCTGATTATTGGGAATGACACAATTGCGGAAAGACTTTTCAAGGAGTTGAAACAAGGCGACACACTGCAAAAGCGGATTGAGAGCGTTTTTAAATGGCTTGCACGGCAGAAAAGCGTTACGGTTGCATTTCGCAATCTAGTGAGCTGTGTACCAACTGAGAAACGACAACTTGTCACAGGCGCTTTGCGTTACAACCTTGAATTGTACAAAGGGGAGAATGGCGAGACATTCATTTGGGAGCTGATAAAAGAAGACGTGGATGTGTCTGCGTGGACGGATACAGAATTAGATAACAAGATTTTCAGACGAGAAAGTAAACTTCACGAACAGCAGAACCGTACTCCGGGAGAGGAAAATTTAATGCTTCGTTTAGGCACTGAAGGGAAGATTAAGTGTACAATTAAGGAACCAACCAAAGAGAATAGCTTAGGAATAGACGAAGACACAGCGAACATTACCGAAGACCGCGATGGAATGCTCAGAGCTGACGTTCTCACCCGCAAAGTTCCTGAGTGGTACCGTAATAAGCATGTAACCTGTGAATTTCAAACCTACCTGCTCAACATTGTAAGGAATCAGATTGTATTTCTACCGCCACAAGTGGAACGATACGGTAAAATGTCCAGTCATGATTTCAGCGTTCCCATTATCAGAGTCACAGCCGGGATCCTACTTGGTGATCCTGAACAGGTATTAACATTAGAATCTCAAAATGAAGGTCGTGTTCTGCGACACAAAGTTGCTCCGTTGGTGAAACTGGAAACTTATGGTCCTTTGCCGCTGCTAAAAAATCATTGTGCTCCAAGTACCGCTGACCCGAAAAATGGAGGGGACTTCAGCAAATGCTTGTCTCATGAAAACCGATTAAGTCTCCTTCTGACTGCTCTCCGGATTTGTGAGAAGAACCTAAGCGACAAATTTCTTGAAGGTTGGCCTGCAGCATACCGTATTTGGATCGCTACCCTGATGTACTTTATAAGACAGTACTTTAATGTTAATGCTGTTGTTGAAATTCCTCAAGAAAATATTTCTATGGTTACGTCCACGTCCATCTTTTTATGTATCATTAAAAACTTGATTGTTAATCCCGGGAAGATTGCAGATGTTCCAAACAATCGACTTCTTAAAGCAATCGCCAAATTTGTCGAGGCCATCAGTGCTGATCCAGAGAAATTAAAAAAGATTCGAGAATTTTATCAAAGATTTGAGGAGGGCACTGACGCTACTCTAAGAAAGAAAAATCCAAGATTGGTTTACTTTGTTTCCATTCCAAACGCTTTATGTCAGTATCTCTGCATCGTGTTTCACACTGACATGCTCAATAACTTGTTAGGAAATCCGCTCAAACCCCCCAAAGTTAGGTACACCATGAATAACTTCTTCGTTTATAACTTTGCTCGTCATTTTTATTACGAAATATTTAGAGCGCACAAATTGAAGGGTGCAGCAGATTTTCCCCATATTGTTAAAAAAATAACGGGTGTAAGAGAGATGAAGGAGATTTATTCCTGCTTTTTGGATCATTGTATGCATATGAATCAACGTGTCGATATGTAGTTGTAACTCTATTATCTAATTTATTCACAAGAAGCACTTATCACAGTACCAAATTCTTATTCTCCTACTTTCCTAAACCAATAAAATTCATTAGTTACGGAAAAAATACATTTTACTATTATAATTATTATTCGTTTCGGCCAACGGGTGATGATACTACATATTTGTTATACAGAATACCTACATGTTAGATTATTAGATTATAACTTTTCCAGAAAGTGTAAAATTTTCTAAAATATGAACAATACTTTGTATAGATAATTAAATTAACTTGATCTTGTTAGAATTTATACGAAATACTAGTTAAAAATGCATGATGTCATGGACTGATTTACTACTATCAAACAACTAATCCGAGATGCTGCCAGTTTGTATTATGTATTGATAGTTAAGTAACTTACGACTTGACCTACAGAATCGCTACCAAGGGAACTGATTATTTTTTATCTTATAAATATATAAAAATTGTTATAAAAATTAAAAAATATAAATAAAAGCACAAAAAAGGGAACATAAACTGTGTTTAAACTTACATACGTTATTTTACCTATAGCTATTTGACATATTTTTTAATAAGAAACAATACTGAAGAATTATAAATTAGTGAACACTTTAACTTACTATTCCATAAACTTAATTGCATAAATAAAAATACATACATACTACGTACTGCATATCATTTTTCTTAAAATACATACAATAGTTATGGCCTCAACAATTTTCATTTTCATGCATCAAATATTCAAATTTTCCATAAATTAAATCCCAATTTGCAAACGCTCACACCAATCTTCATACTCATACGACCTGTACCATGGACATGGCATCATTATCATCATCACTGACAGATTGCTGATCTTTGGAATAATAACAGTAAAAATATATATTGTGTAGATGAGATCAAGCGCAGCAGCATTATTAGGTATTATTATATTATCTTTCATTTTTGTAGCAACAATCCACCCTTTACTTTCACATTCACATGCTCTAGACCAAAACCATTGTCGCTGCATTGTTGCACTGCACATGATGTATTGTTGTGTAGGAGGTGTGTATGCAAGATACATGAATTAAAATGCACTTATCATCTACTAAAGCTCGTTTATATACATAACATAATATTTTGCATTCAGTCTATAAGCCAGTTTTGTTGAGACTGTTTAACAATAGCATAAGGTATGCATAATATAAAGATGAACGCTTAACAGTAATAATAATAAGACGCAGAGTATCTAAGCAGTGCACTCGTGGCTTTTGAATCAGTTCAAGTTTGGATTGAGTCGAGGAGTGCGTGTGTGTGTTCCGTACATGTCTGCTTTATAATTTCTTGTTGCAATAATGGACCATTGTTGGCCGCTCATCCCTCAGTAGTCTCTCACAAGTTGCATTTTTCGTGTCCGTTTTGTTGTGCATGTAAAAAAAGTGCAAATCTATTTAGTAAACTTCCGTATTCTTTTTGATTGAGACCTTGTTTCTTATCATCAGTTTTTTTGAATAGGAGCAGGTTTGAAATTAGTGTACAACAAGTTATCGATTGATTTATAAATTATGCCTTTATTATTACGGTTTTTGTATCTTGTGCTGTCAGAGCGTCTGGAACTTGAGCAAGAAGATTCATGTAAAAAGTGATATCGATATTCATTATCTTACATGTTACTTAACACGGTGTGCTAAAAAATATTACTTTTTTCTTTAGTGTCATAATAGCTAATTGAACGAAACTTTTAAAAAAAAAAGTTTTTAATTTGAATTTATTTGCTTAATTAAATGAAAGTAAAAGTGGATTTTGTGGTAATGTTCTTCATTAAAAATTAAATAAGAATCGTTGATCGTTGCAACATCGGTAATATTATTGTCTGTGCTTAATAAGATATGTAATAAGTTTTACATGGAATAATACGAAAGGATAAGAAGAAAAAACCTTAAAAAGTTTTCAAAAAATTTGTTGGCAGGCTAAAAGGTGAGAACCGTTTTTTCTTGTAAGTTTTTTACTTTTGCATGCTTTTTGTACAGATAACCAACTCTCATTTTCTCTTTGTTTTATAAACCTTAACAAAAAGATAATATGTTTAAAAGTCTACTGATAACGATGATCTTCTCTGACTGGAATTCTTGATTTGTTGAAAAAATTGTATTGCAGACATAACACAAGCTTCATTTCATAAAAACCATTACATACATTCATTATGCATTAGAGAATGACCAATTAAAAGTTATGTATATCTGAGTGGCTCGTTGATAGTTGAGTCAGCAGACAAATATGCCTGGAGCTTTTGACTCAGCTCACCATGTAATAGTCACTGGTCAGTAGAGTGAAGTGGTGGAGTTGTTTGATGAAGGATCTTAAAAGACGTTATATGGAGACGCCCGCTTTGATCCTTTTAACTATGCACACTGCATTATTGATCAAGACAAACAGGATGCATGTAAACATAAAGTATGAAACATTTGGAAAGGGACTGGCGAACGAGAATGAACTGTCTTGAAAAGAAAAAAAATATACAAAGTTGTTTCTCGTTGCATTGCCATTATAAGAGTTTATGTTTTAATTGTCAAGAAAAAAAATATGACGGTGCAAGCTTGAACGGTGAAGTTGCATGTACCCCACCATGGAGCATGGACGTGAGAAATAAATTCGTTAATGAACCGGTGAACCTGACTGAGTAGCCAAATTTTTGGTAATAACTATTAAGATTTGTACATGAAACTTTTACATACACAAAAAATTCACCTGTGGAGACTCATCACGCTGGAGGTACATTATTAGGCGCCACTAAGTATCTATTTAATTATTATTTTACTTTACATGTGTCTAGCTTTAACCCTGTCAAATTCGTTAAATTAGCCATACATGCAGGATTTAAGAAATTTAGGTGTACATTTATATATTCAAAGCAAGTAAAAATTTATGAATGATATTGCTTATTAATGTAAGAAATATGGTAACTTTTTCTAGTCTCTTAATTGTAGAACTGGTTAGAAAATATTAAACCTGGAACTAATTTAAAAGTTATAGAAAATTATAGAAAAGGTGATAATTTGAATGTTTGTGAGATTTTAAAATTTATTTCATTTTTTAACCCACAAAATAAACTTGTATGTAGGTCAATTGCTTTGATTTACGCATGGAAAAATATGTTAAGAAACCTAAGTTCAGGTTTTACGAATTACAAAAATATAACATTGCTTCTTCCTGCTCTGTTAAACGGACATCGCATCGTTTCGTCCGTTCTTTGTCCTCAAGTGTTCCGTCCGATTGCATGCAAAGTGTTTATTATTTAAAGCAGAAAGAAACCATGAATATGGCCATTCCCATAGAAAGAAACCCTTTATCCCATCTTCATTCTATGCAACGGAGTTTTAAGGATATATATACAGAAAAATGGGATTTAATGACATTTACTAAGGTCAAACCGTTTTTTACAATTACTTTTGAATGAATGGGTCAGCGTGGAGGAATTTACTTGGACTGGAAGGACATCAGTAGGAATCTGACTCTACGATGTAATTATATATAAGCAAACTCACCTTTGTTTAGCTAGCTTGCGTTTTATGACTGTTTTCTGTCTCCAAGGGACTAGCCAAACATGCATGGGTGAAATATCATGGCTTTTGTATAATTTTTTAAAGTTATAAAAAATGTCGGGGTTAAAGCAATATCTGCTTAACTCTTACCTCCGGCAACCTTCAAAAGAATTCATGTACACGGCGATGATAATAATGATAACTAAACCGAAGCCCAATATAAAAAATGCTTTGTGTTGCCCTTTTTTTAAAAGGTGACAGCTTAAATAATAACAGGGATACAAATACCTATCAACGGTTTTTTTTACAAAAAACTAATCTGACATCCATCATCACTTTTTTAGTGTAATAAAAGAAGAATGACTTTTAGAAATGAAAGCCATAATATCATACCTGTCTAATTCCCCGATGGATTATAATTAAGTTATAGTTTTTACCTATTAGTTACCGTAAATCAGCTTCAATACAAGTTGTTGGTGGTATAAGCTCTACGTAGGAATATAAGGGGTTATATGAATAGTCAAAGATTATTTGAAACCGTTAAACTCAGCAAAAAACGATAAGATGGCAACTTTACACAATAAACGATTAGCATGGATATGGGATCGCACATCATTGTTCATATATATTATTATGGTTGTTCTAATAAAATATTTGACAAGCTTTACATGTTAACTGCATACACCACAGAGGAGGGATTTAAGTTTGTTGTTGGTCGGCCAGTGAGATCAAAAGATAAGTTTTGATGCCTGCACACCACAAAAAACAATGAAAATGAAAACCTCTCTGGTGAGATTAATTTATTAATGTATGAAAGACATTATAGCTAATGAAAATGATGCTTTTTCGCATCTATCATCCCAACATAAAATCTTCACTTTGGTATATCATAAAAAATTTGTGTAGTGAGCTGGTTGAGAGTCATGTATTGAACATTAAACCCAACAATAACGCGAGCGTCATCCATGTTCAAAAAATCGCCATCTCAACTCACAACCTTTTTTATTATCCTTGAATGTGTCGAAAAAATGGTTTAGGAAGAATCGACCCAACCTTGGAGAGGCTTTAGAAGAAAAGATTGTTTATTTGGTACGGTTGAACGATATAAATCGTGTGAAGCACATCGAAGCAGTAGTAGTGGGCAGAGGAGGAGGAATGAGTTGAATGAATACTGAACAAGCAGGCAAACACATTAGTAAAACCATCAGTAATGTATGTACCATGTTGTTCAGTTGTTGTTTTTTTTACCTTTTTTCATGAAATGCATTCATTTTTACGAGGGCAAGAAGACCAAAACAATCAAAAATCATGGTTGTTGTTGCACTCTTCAACATTCATGCTCTAAATTTTCAGTTACAACAATAAGCTATGATGATGTGAAATTTTGGAGAGGAATGTTTATAGCGCCTATAATAATGGTAATATTGAAATATATAAAATTGGGGAAAATTGTTAACGATGGAGTTATTTGTATTGATTTTGCAAATATGTGAACATGAATTTAATTTCAGTCAAGCCGAAAGTGGATTTCTTCAGAAGGAAAAGTATAGGGGCGAGTTGAGATCTCTGTTCAGTTTATTTATAGTGACTAGCAGAAATATGAGTTTTGTAATAAGATTTTTTGCATACGTTCAAGAAAATCTAATAATGAATTTTTAGACATTTTTTACATAATAAAAGAACCTCAACACACATGCAGTGTCGGTAGGCAGGGGATGTCGGGTTTTTGGTTACACAAGCATATTCATATGAATACCAAAAAAGTAAAATGTAACAACCGAGTCAGGCAACGGCAATTATCGTATTATCATACATAACGGTGAAATGAATTAGTTTTCGTGCTGTTTCCTAATAGTGCGTGTTGTGCTATTCCTTATCATCATCACACAAGAAGATAGATAGTCAGGGACTTTTGTGAAAAAACGGGGCAGATAAAAAGAAATAGTATCACTGCATCATAGTATCCCCGCCAGCGATAGCCGACAAGAACGGTTTGTCTTGTACACAAATTATATTTTTCTTCTGTGTGGGGATACTTTCTCAAGGTTATGTTTTGAATGGCGTGAAGGACAGGAAACGGGTCCTCTCACACTCATCATCATCAAATTATCCTACAACTAGCGCCGTAAAAGAATTCTCCCTGCCTTTTTTCTAACAATCCCAACTTACAGTTTGAGATCAGGTTGTTGACTTTACGGAAGGACAAGACAGACATCATTCATTTCATCATCCACCTCACCACCACCACACATTTCTTGTTAATGATGCTTATTTCCTTATTTTACGTCCTCAAGCATTGCATAAGCATAACCGATATGATAACTGCCACATTTCGGCTTTGAGATTATGTAGAATGATGGAAGACCGTTGGTAATTTCGCTTTTATTATTATCATTTCTAGTAGCAGCGGATGAATTTCATTATTGCACAGTTTCTTGTCGATTGAAAAAAAAGTCCTGTAATGTTGATATTCATACGACTATATACTTACCTGTACAGCATTTATGTCTAATATTTTTTCCTGTGTGTGAGCCAATAATAACAATGCAACCTGCTCATTATGAATTCATAATCAAAATTATACAAGATGCAACATTTTTTATCCATTTGTACAGAAGGCTACATACCTACACCAATAAAAAATGTATCAGTGGACGGAAGACGTGTTATTTTGCAAGCATTTTTTTTACAGTTTACATTGATTTGATGAGTAGATGATGACTGGTTGTGTGTGACGGAATAAATGGGAGTTTGGATTTGCAAACCGTTTGAGTCTTCCTTGCATATCGCAACGAAGAATCATTTTTTTGGCTTAGTTATATAGCAATAGTTAAGTAACGTTGCGAATCATTATGCTAATATACTTTTAGAGACCGCATTCATTCCCCTTTCCTGTTGATTGTAGCAGAAATGCTAAAACCATTTTCCCTCGATCATCCGCCAATGGAATCATTAATCTCTTTTAAAAGAGAACAAGAAAGTCAGAAAATGGGGTTTCGTAGAAATTTTTGGCTCCACTTTTCGTTAACAATGAATCCCACTTTTGCAAAGGAAGGTATTCAGGCATAATATAATAATGAGAGAAGGGGATGATGCGACTTCCTGTTGCTCACCACAGTATCCTAGGTTTATTCAGAGAATTTTACTAACAAAAGTAGCCAACGACAGTGACAGTGTAATAAAAAAATAAGACAGTCAGCTACTCTCTCATTTAAAAAATAAAATTCAATAAGCCAGTTTTTTTCCGTTTGCGATAAGATAGAAAACTGGAAGAACGGCACAAAATATTTTTGTTTTAAAGAACAGTTTTTTAAGTAAGGAAGGTTCATTAAGGTAAAAGTAGTAAAGTGTATGATGAGATGAGATTTTTGTCTGATCTGATTGATTCAATGATTTCAAAAGTGCATGGTTCCACATTCACCGCACTGGCAAATAGGAATTTGTTGCTATGGCTTCTCTCTTTTGTATCACAAAATCATTCATGAGAAGAAAGGATTTAACCACAGCAGCAATAGCAGCATTATTACAATCATTCAAATAAATCCGACTTACACTTTTGTTTAAGGCTGTATCATCTCATATAATAAAAATATATAGGCTTCTCTTCTGTACAGATCTTTTGTCTAGATTATAGCAGAGAATTGGTGACTTGGCAAAAAAAGCTCTCTGAATTGTGGTGAAATCAGTCAGGTTGAATTCACAGGTAGAACGAACTTAAAAAGGAAGAGTGATTGAAGAGTTTATAGCGATTCATGGTAAAGAATGATGACAAGATTTTTTGTTCTGTAAAAGCCATAATGTTGGCTTACTGTATGGATTTACTGAATAAATAGGGTTGTCGTCATGATCATCTTCACTTTTTATATTAAGCCTTATATATTTTTCTTTCTCTTTCTTCTTTGGTAAGTTTTATGTAGTCAAAAATTATTCATGCAAAGTTACTTTTCCTTTTTGCATTATTACTACTAATAACAATTCCTGTTTTGTTTAGCATGACAAGGAACGATAAAAAAACAATAATAATAGTAATAATAATCAGTGAAAAAATTATGGCGAAACGAAATACGCATATTTATTTATTATTTTAAGCAATCATTTTTCTTCGGCTGCATCGTCGTCGTCGGTAAAGCACGCATTTATATTCAAAACAGAAAATTTATTCCTATGAAAGGACTCCTTTCTAATTCTCTCCGCAAAGTGGTTAAATTCTGTAAAAAATAAATTCAGACATAGATGCATAAGAGCCATATGAATGGAGTTTCAATTGTTGATTTAATATTACCCAAGGAACATAGCAATATTATCTCTCCTAATTAACTAACCCTTTTTAGCATATTGTTACCGTTACTTTTAATTTCAAAGTTGGACCGACACTACTGGAATTCACGTAAAAATCTGCATTTACACCGTTACCATGTCACTGTAAATACATCCTGTCAAAAACAAACCACGCATGTCATTTATCATCATCATGGTTAATATAAGTTTATCTTACTTCAATGTGCTGTGTTGATGAGAGGATATGTGGTTTTACTGATAATTTGTCTTTCATTCATCGTTCTCGCAGAAGAACGTGATGTGTTAATATTGCTACAATGAACCTTACATTGGCTAACAATTAAAATTAAACCAACTTATTTAGTATATTATTCACATATCCTGTCTCACAACGTTGAAATGGAAAACCGTCCGCGTTTGTCAGTACCACAAAGTACCGCATATTATTATTGTGTTATTGAATGTGCTGAGTAGGATCACATTAAAAAAATGGAAAAGATCTTTATGATAATATGCATTTAAATAATATGCCTACATACATAGACAACGAGTTGCCAGAGATGCATTTTTGTACTTCATTTTTACACTTCGTCAGCGTCGAAGAACGACGGACATATTTTTTCATCTCGATAGTTCTTCTCAAATAATAGATTGAGATAGGTGTGGTCGACCTTTATTTGCACCATTCGTTAGTATAGTGCTTTAACTCTTAGAGATCTATTATAATATTATCATTATTGATTCCAAGTATAATATGAAAGTCTAATTGTAAGTAGACGTCTATTATTCTTTAGTTACTGATTCGCTTTTATTACTAAAGTTGCAAAAAGCACTTTGACTTTGGCATTTGCAACTGCAAGTGTTGCTAAAAAACTGTTTTTGTACTTTTGCTTCTACGATCATGGCTGTATACATGTAACTTGTAACTCTATTTATCAATTTTATCATGTAGTAGCAGGTACTTCCATAATTTGGGTTTATAAATAAATTGCCACTGCTATTTACGCTTTATCCATCAATTGCCAATCTTGGTTAATGCTAGTTTGTCCCACTGCAATTGATAGGTGTCTTTCCACAAAAAGTATTTTTAATCCACAACTGTGCCGAATTTGGCAATTTGTCAATGGGCGCTGGTCGGTTTCATTGACAAAAGATTTCAGCTTATTTGTTGCTAAGATCATGTAGCTTGTAGCCTCCAGTAGTGAAATGGTAGATTCTGCGTAGAATATACTTTAATTTTTGTACCATGCGTCATATTAAATAACTTTTTTTTCTGCACGTGTCACTGACATACTATCAATATGAAGACAAGCAGGGATCAGCATAATAATTGCATTTCCAACATGATACTCATATTATTGGAAAAAATCATTTTGTTTGCAGACTCCTTTTGTTTGTCAGTAAGTAATTTAGTGGTAGAAATGAATAAATGTATTATGTTTATTTATAAATTTTTATGGGAGGGTGAGCGAATTGGTATAGCTTTGAGCACAGTATTTCGATTGTTTAGATTAATTATATCACTGTTTCTTTAAATATAATTGACAGAATTTCGAGACTAGTATAAATGTATACTAAAGTGCTTTTAGCCTTAAGAAATTGCACACGACATTTTACAAATTATGTATTACGTCTACTTTTCTTAGTTCTCTTAATGTGTATTATCGTAACTGCTCATATAACATTATTATTGATTATTTAAGCGATTGCTGCTACAGAGACTTTAGATTAATTTTATTATTGTAACATTGACTATTATTATCATTTTTATGATGATTGAATGGTATATGGAAATACAATCTTAAGTCAAATGACTAAAAGTCAAGTACAATAATTCTGATCAAACTCACGAGCCGTATTTATTGTTCTGCATGCTTAAATCGTCAAATTGACTTGACTGTTAACAAATAAATGTGTATACACAATCATAATATGGACTTTGCAACATCTAAAACATTTCATTATTTTGTTTCCTGTCAATGCATTCCATGTAACAGTTTTGTATCCTAAAATAGCAAAAATATAAGAGTGAATAAACAATAAACCATTGACCTCTGCAAATGAGACCATGGCAGCAGTCAATTGTTACATGCTCACCTGTCATCCAATATGTCTGTAGCATTTTTGCAGGTATCCCCATCTCCAATCTCCTCCACCTTTCATTTTTCATTCAACTATTTAACAACGTGTAATTCAGTAAAGCGCTAGTAATTTACTGCAATTCTCTCCACAACGTGTGTGCTGACACCATTCATATTTTTACGATGAATTTAATCCTTACTCCTAATGTATGTACAAAAATTACATGAATCTTTTTTTAAACTTGCCAAAATTGATACACAATGCAAGTGCTCGTATTTATTATGAATATAAATCTAAAAAAGGGCTGTGCTCACATTTCATCAAATGGTTCTTTTATTAGAAGTCGGCAGCAATTCCCTTTTGCTGCGGTCAGAAAGTATAAAAAAAGATGCAATAAAAGAATGAAGAAGATAACGTTCTATTATTGGACACAAAATAATAATAATAGTGAATTGCATCCCAGTCGTAACTCA